>JAVGVS010001339.1:0-24105 GCA_032718565.1 Distichodus sexfasciatus
TAATGTACACTATGTGAGTTGCTAATGTACACTATGTTGGTTGCTAATATACACTATGTTGGTTGCTAATGTACACTATGTTAGTTGCCAATGTACACTATGTTGGTTGCTAATGTACACTATGCTGGTTGCTAATGTAAACTATGTTGTTGCTAATGTATGCTATGTTAGTTGCTAATAAACACTATGTTGTTGCTAATGTACACTATGTTGCTAATGTACACTATGTTAGTTGCTAATTGTTAGTTGCTAATGTACACTATATGTGTTGCTAATGTACACTATGTTAGCTGCAAAGGCTTTTGGGAAACACAGTCTTTGGCACCTTTGGAAGCGGTGCTTGGGGCTGGTACCTTGCTTATGAGTACCTCAGTGGTACCTTTACCTGTCTGGGACTTGAACCAGTGACCCCCATTCACAGGGTCAACTGCCAGGCCATTATACTACCAATTGTCACAAAGAAGAACTAATTTGTGACCTTTGGCAGTTTAAAAACACTTTACAAACGTTTAAGACTGTTTTTAGGAACTTACTTAAGAACAAATGTAATTCTTTAATGAAATTTTAAATTTAAAGTTCAGATGCTGGATGCTGAATGAGATCCATTGTCTGTGAACTTGTCTAAACTGAAAGTGTCAGTGTACTTGTCAAATATACAAACCTGACTTAAAAATAACACGTCATGTGTATTTTCCATCTGCCCGTCATATGCTACAAATCAAATATTCTTAACACCCACACATGCCTATGACATACAGTTATGAAGTGAATTCTCTTGTCTGGGAACTGCGAAGGTGTGTCAAGAACAAGTCAGTTACTTTTATTCTTTCTAGATAATGGGATTTGTCAACTTCTTCCTCTACATGCAAATTAACCAGCATTTTGTCTTTTGCCGGTTTTGCAAATCCACAGACCACAGATGAAAGTCTGGGGCATGTTGAGACGGTGCTAATATGCTAACAGAAGCATTACGTTTCTTACGCAGACACCCGTGTTATTTTCGGGCCCAGTTCCACCCCTTATAATAACCCCCGTTTCTGACACGAAGGAATGTATGAGAACCAGCACGGGCAGAAGAGAGGGATCATGCACTTTGGACGCAGTCGCTGTGGAAAGACAGACACAGACAGTCTACAACCTTTCTCTGAGAGAGAGAAAAAGAGATAGAGAGTAGAAATCTGGGCCATAGCCATCAGGCCATGCTCAATAACTTCAACGCACAGAACAAGACTTCCCAAAAGCCCTGTAACTTTAATAGCTAGCAGATTGTGGGATGTTGCGCTGTTGTGCTGTTAGCATCTACACCATCAGCCTCAACATTATACAGACCACCTGTCTCAGTTGTGCATAGTAGTCTGATTAAGTGTGTTTTTGGACACCTTTCTATAGGAACCAGCATTAACATTTTCTGCAATTTGAGCTATGCTAGCTCTTCTATTGGATCAGACAACACAACGAGTCTTGGCCACCTACCAGTGTTTTTCTTTCCTTGGACCACTTTTGGTAGGTCCTGACCACTGCAAACTGCTGATATGCCACTAGTACTGCTAGTTTTGGAGATTCCCTGAACCAGTCATCTAGGGGTCACATTTTGGCCTTTATCAAAGTCACTGAGATCCCTCTGCTTGACCATTTTAATACTTGCAACACATCAACTTCAAGGACAAAATGTTCATTTGCTGCCTAATATATCCCCCACACTCACAGGTGTCATTGTAATGAGTGTTGGAGAATACACCTCTAAAGTGTAGTTGTTCAGGCTATAAGCTACTTGCGATTAAAAGTAGCTAAGCTACAGCCAAGCTACTCTTTTAATGTAGTAGCTACACCACTATATTGAGGAAAAAGTAGCTAACTACAGCAAAGCTATTTCACAGCCACAGATTCTTGTTTCTTGTTTTTGTTAAGGGCAGTTGGTAGCATAACGGTTGCAAATGCTACTAATATGTGCAACCAGCTGCCAGATGCCATTGTAAACAGGTAACCCATGTTATTCACCTCACCTGTCAGTGGTGATAATGAAATTTCTCATAGGTGTACTGCCCTCCACGTTTCTACATTCATTTTAAGAACCTGACCTAAGCAGTGACCTATGCAATCATCTGTATTCGGTGGAAAAAGTTGACAATTTGCTTCATTACAACGAGCGTTTAAAATTACAGAGCAAAACATTGTAACCTAAACCCAGATTTTTTAGAGCAGACTTCTGGGGTCTTATCTCACGGTTTGACTCTTGGATGCCCTTCAAATTACATCACTTTTTTTGCCTAGGAACTTTGTAAGTTCCCGCATACAGCATTGCATTAGTGTGTGTGTGTGTGTGTAGGGAGCAGGCATCAGACATGGGGACATTGAATCTTTCATCACTGGCTATAAATAGCATGCCAGTCCTCATCCCCACGCCGACATCAGTGGGCCCTGTTAAAAATCACAACTGCAGGCCCGGGAAGGAGCGCTTAGGCGGAGTCTGGGAAACAGCACAAACATACATACACACACACACAAACATGGACTCTGTCTGGTCCAAAATATGGACCATGGGAATGATGGAGGGGGCGTTTTTCTATTTTTTTTTTAGTCCTTCCTTTTCATTGGGATTCTTTTTTTAAAGTTGTGATGACGGAGGCGCCCAGGAAGCTGACACTAAGTCTGCAGAGCCAGTGAAAGATTACACAAAACTCTTTCAAGTGCACACACACACACACACACACAAGCACCCACACACACACGTAGAATATGACCATTACGGGAACTGGGATTATAAAAGGAAAAAGTTCAGCTTGAATAAAAATTGTGGGTTTTATGTCCCCCTAATGACACAGGTCCCCACATTGTTGGTGTGCAATCAGGTCAAAGTCCTCATATTAGGTGGTTTACAAACACACACACACACACACACACACAAACACACACACACACATATACACACATTTTTGGCTAGGTTAAACTTGAAGCAATAAATATGTTGCAGTGATTCACACACACACACACACTTTTTAGGGGAGGTTTTTTTGTTTTAAGTCCCCACTTTGTTGGTGTGCAATCAGGTTAATGTCCCCATATTGCAAGGGTTGAAACCAAAAAACACACACTTTAAAGCAGAAGTTAAGCTTAAAGAAACTGTTAGAGCCATTTTGTGTGTATGAATGTGTGAATATTTAGATTTAATGTTTTGTAGTTGTTTACAGTAGAAAGTAGAGAAATGTTTCTGGAATCTTCCATAACTTTCCATGTACAGTGCTACGTAATAGAATTCTATCAATACATATGCATGTTAAATGTACTACTATGTAACAATAGAAGTAATATGTGCCTTACGTGTCGTAATCTGAAGTTACGTATGATGTAAGACCGTAAAAGAGTTAGTTTCACATTGAATGTGATAGAGCTGATAGCTCAAGAGCGTTACAGTTTTTTGACCGTCACGTAACGCCATGTAAAGTATCTTTGTAGTCTTAGGGATTTCTTGCCTGTAAAACTTTGAATTGTAGTAAAGAAAAGACGACGAAAGACAACTCAAGACTCAAGACTCTTTTTTTTGGTACATGTCGCGTACAAAGACAACTCAAGAGCTCTCAGCAAATGAGACAGCGTTGTGCTGTTCTCACAGAAACTTTGTGGGGACTACAGGTGTAGATTCTGAAATTAAATAAACACAGAAGATATAACTGAGACTAGGAAGTCGTCAACAACACTGACCCAGGTAAATGAAGGCCTTATTCTACACACAGCTGGCAATGGTGCACATACACACTTAGACACACACACACACACACACAGTACTTTTCCTGTTCCCTGTTCTCAAAGAATCAGTCACCCATGCACACACTTGCTGACTGAATGCCACCGGCTTCATACTTGTGCGTCTGCATCACTCTGTAAACCGGAGAGGCCAAGGGAAGTTGATCATTCATGCTGGTTGACGTTATTTGACATTCTGGAACTGATTCAAACACACCAGGCTAAAGTCTAAGACCTCTCCCCAAATCGCTGCAGTTTGTCAAAGCGTGTGATATATAATCGCTAAATATTACAGTGAGACTGTCTCTAAAAACAAAGCTGAGGATGAAATTTGAAATTTGACCAGTTGAAGGACGGAGTAGAGATTTTTCCATCATTTAAGCTATGGCCCTTAAACGTGTATGAGGTCCAACTTATGGGTTCTTTACTGGAGTCACTGAGAATATATTGATGTAAAATCTAAGCCTATCCCGACACTATGGGCGGGGACAAAACTTTGGTGGCACCAACACGCCGCAGGGCACACAGACTCACAAAACACACATTCACACTAAAAAAGCCATTTTTTAGAGTCACCAATCAACCTAAACTGTGTGCTTTTGGGACTGAAAACCCACACAAATACAGTATGCTTGGCTCGTTGATCTAGTTGTATGATGCTTGTTTAGAGTTCGAGAGGTTCTGAGTTCAAATCTCCGACAAGCCTGTACTTCTTGGGTCAGTTTGTTGCACAATGGTTAGGGCACTTGCCCCATAATTGGAAGGTCTTCGGTTCAAATCCTGGACTAAAGACAATTCTTAGACCAAAATGTAGCCTCAATACCGTATGTAACCTAATCGTCTCTTTCTACCTCTAGTGTTAAGTTTATCTTTTATATTCTATTTATATATTGCTTGTTCTGTGTGCCTTATTTGTTCTGTGCACTGTTAAATCTTTAGCCATGTAGTCTCGTCTCTCTGTATACTTGTTCAGTATATAGCAGAGATGACACTAAAGTTGACTTTGACTTTGACTTTGACTTTGAGGTGCAGTACTAACTATATACTGTACAGATACATAGAGAGACGAGACGACGTGGCTCCAGGTTATTTCCAGTGCAAACAAACAAAGAACAGTAGAACAGTAGAACCTGTGCTCAGTGGACCCTGCTAATTAGCAGCTTGTGGTTATATTTCTTCTTCTTTTTTTATTATTCTCACTTTCTGCTGCTTTTTTGATTGCTTCCACTATGTCGTAGAGACATCGTTCATGGCTTAAAATGTTTAGTTCATCGACTAGAATAACTGTTCTTGCCTACAGGCCAGGCTCATCCCTCTTTTTCCCTGTGATTTGTCTCCAATGAGGTTATAAAGTGTGTTCAGGTTTTTTTCCCCGTTGACTAGGTTTTTATACTCTATAACATTATCTTGACTTTTTCATCCCACTGAACTACTTAGTCCCCTTCTTTCTTTCTTTTATACTACTTTTTATTTTTAAAACAGGGAAATGTTGCACTGCTGGCATTGATATTGTTTTATCAGGAACTGCTGGCTTATTTCCCTCGTTTACCTTTTTCACCAGTTTTTAGTACTTAACTCCAGCAGTTTTTCTCCAGCAGTCTAGTTTATGTGATTTCTCCTTTTTACCACTTTTTTCTCTTATTCCTAACATTACTTTTAAACAACTATATAAAATTTTAATCTAATTAAATGGTCCAAATAAGAGTTAATGCAAATGTACTCAACTTAGATTAGCAATTCAGACTTTCAGTGTTTGACAAGCATGACATCTGGCCTTTTGTATAAATCTCTATCTATTCTCTCTCTTTTCTTTTCCTCAAACTGCTTACGTCAAGACTTTCCCTATCGGCCGGATCTGACCGGCGTTTGCATACGCAAGAACAGCGGTGTGCATCTAAATCACAAGTCCGAGAACGAACACACAAAAGACAAAGGGAGGCCTGCGGAGGAAGAGACAGTCAGACACGGTCACTTTTCCTATCGGCTGCTTAGAATAATCGCTGAATCGCATTTGCCGTAACCCGAACTCACCTGGAGCTGACGCACGCTCCATCTGCATCTGATAACAAACAAAACGTTAAGGCAGATTTCTGAGGCGCATTGACGTCTCATTAACCTTATGAGATCTTTTCCGTCAACTATTTCTGAACATTCTTCTATCGCTTCTATTCGAACAGCTTAAGTTAGAGATGTGTAACTTATATAACGTATTTTTCTGAAAACAACTCTGACATCTTCCTATTGGTATGGTAAACTTTCAATTCACATTTACACCATTTAGCTGACACTCTTATCCAGAGCGACTTACCATTTTCTTAATTTCAGTGCAATTTGGGGTTAAGGGTTTTGCACAGGTAGTGGTAGCGCTGGAGATAGGATTTGAACCCATGACCTCTTGGTTTAGAGGCAAGTGTCCTAACCACTAGACCACCACCCCAGTTTAAAAGATATTTAATGTGGTCAAATGGAGTAGAGTTGTAGAGTTGTCTCTGTGATCAGAGGGTTGCCACTGTGGTATTCATGAGCAAGGTACCTTTACCAGTTCCCAGACTGTTAAAGGTAGCTTGCTCATGACCACATTAGTGGTACCTTTACTGGTTCAAGTCCTGGACTGGTAAAGGTACCTTGCTCGTGAGTACCTCAGTGGTACCTTTACTGGTTCAAGTCCGGGACCAGTAAAGGTACAACTGAGGTACTAGTGAGCAAGGTACTGACCCCAAACACTGACCTCCGGATGCTTACAACAGCTGCCCACTTCTCCTCCTCAAATACAGGGGTCACATTTTGTTGTGGTGCACTATATGCTGTGCTGTGTTCACAATGACAAATAATCACTCACTTAAACAGTAAAATGAGAATATTTTTCTCAGATTTATCCTAAATCTTTTTTCTTTTTACTAAAAGCGACAAATAATGTTCAAACCTTGAGAGTTACAAAGTCACAAATGCCTCTGGATGATTACGTTGTCAGCAACACTTCAGAGACAAGGTGTGAGGTGCTAGGAATTGTTCCAAAGAATTGAAGTAAAAGAATTTTTGACAATAAAAACATTTGCCAAAGTTATGGTCAAAGGCACAGAGACTCACAATGTAAGAACAAGCCACATTAGTGAGGTGGTTTCTTTTTTAATGAGTTGTTTTTGTTCTAGGTTGATGCCAAAACTAACAAAAAAGTGGGTTTAAAGCAAATTAAGATATGTAATAAGATACCGCTATAACTCATGTTGTTAATGATATTTCTGTGTTTAAAACAACAAGCCAATAATTGCAATTTTGCAATTTGTAAATCTATTTTAAGTGTAGTTGAAGGAAGGAACCGGAACATCTAAACTTTACAAGGTGTTTGTAGATATAAAACCGAAAATTAAATATTTTGAGCACTACATTTTGCTTCACACTCTCCAGACCAACGACGGCACAGAGACAGTGGCTATAAAGTGTTACGGCTCTGGTTTCCTGTAACCTTAAAAAGGTGACAGGTGTGTGTGCAGGCATCCTCGGGCTGGAGGTGTGAAAAGTGGCTGGCCAAGGCAGGAACCTGGCTAACGATTAGCTGTGCTAACAGGCCGAGGTGTTGAGCAGGAGATACTTTGAGTTAATGATGTGCTCGAGTGCTGCTCCATCCTGGGAACGAAGGCAGAAAAGGAGAGAGAGAGGGAAGAGTGAGAGAAGACAGAAGCTGCTAGGTTTGGGTAATGATTTAACCCTGGCATTAATGTATTTTTATTAGAACAGTCTACACAGAGTGCATTCGTAAGTGATATATAACAGAATAATTTACACTAGTATGCACAACATTTATTATGCAACAAGGCCACAATATATTAGGCAATATATTACTTTATCTACTGTATATCGTTATCTATCTATCCCTCCATCTATCTATCTATCTATCTATCTATCCATCTATCTATCGAGATAGATAGATATACTGTGTATATGTGGGTATCGGGTTGTAGAATTGGTACTAGAGGTTAACTACTAACCTGCCTAAATGAAAGAGTTTTGATGTAGGAGTTTCTGTAAATCATTTTCTTTGAGTAATATACAGTAGAAGTAATGTTTTTGCTGCTGCCGTATGAGTAATATTTCACACTGTTTGCACTAAAACCATTAAGTCCTGAAATAACGCAGGGATTCCAGTATTTATAAATGTGTCCTTTGTTGAAAATGAAAGAAAAATATTGAACCAGGTTTATCCGGATGCTTGAAGTGTAAATACTCAGTGATTACGAGAAGTATGTAAATTAAATCACATTATTATCCCAAAAAATACAAATACTAGTCATGTATTTACATATTGGTCATAACTATGGTGTAAGTGCACAGGTTACCATGCAGGTGTGTGTGTGTGTATAAGAGCAAGTGTGTGTGAGGTCCTAGCCATCGTTTAGCCGTTAAAGGCCCGTCACACTGTACTTACCGGCTTTAGAGATGTCAACATGTTAAGGCTGTGGTATTGTTTACTCAGTCAAGGAAAATTACAGATGAATTCCTGTGTGTGTGAGTGTGTGTGTGAGTGTGTGTGTGAGTGTGTGTGTGTGTGTTGTACAAATTCATTGTAGTTATTTTTATCACATATTAATACTATGTTGTGTATCAATAAAGAGCAATAACTTTGCCTCCTTTTCGTTTAATTACTCTATATGTCTCTGTTTCTTTCACTTTCTCTCTCCCTGTTCCTTTCTTTCTTTCTTTCTTTCTTTCTCACTATATCGTATTCTTTTTCTTATTTCTTTCTTTCTCTTCCCTCTCCTTTCCTTCTTTCTCTCCTTCTTTCTTTCTTTCTTTCTTTCTTTCTCATTTTTACTTCCTCCTTACTTTACTTTACCTACATTACTTTCTCATTTTCTTAATCTCCCGTCTTCTTTCTTCTGTTTCACTCCTTTTCTTATTGTTTCTTTCTCTTTCTTTCTCTTTCAGTTTCTCACTGTCTCTTTCTCAAATTCTCCTCATTTTTTCTTTCTTCCTTTCTTTCTTCTACAACTTGACAACTTTCTCTCTATTTCTCTTCTTCCTTCACTTGTTTCTCTCCCATTCTCTCTACATTTCACTCCTTCATTTCTGCATTTTCTTTCTTTCTTTTTCCTGTATCCCAATGTGGCAACTCTCTCTCTCTCTCTCTCACTCTGTCTCTTTTTCTCTCCTTTCTTCTGACAGCTTGGAAACTTTCTCTTTCTATGCCCCTCTCTTTCTCTATCTCTGTCTGTCTATCTCTCTTTCCTCCACAACTTCATCGCTCTCTATGTTTCTTTCATTCCATCCTCCCTCTCTCTCTCTCTCTCTCTCTCTCTCTCTCAGTTACAGCAGGGTGTATAGGTGTAGAGAGGGTCAAACAGGTCACATGTGCCCCCCGCCCTCTCCCGCCACCACAGGAAAACGTGTGTGTTAACGTGTGTGTGTGTGTGTGTGTTGGTGAACTTTTGCCTCGACTCCCACTCAGCCCATCAGCCGGCAAATGGAGCAGAGCGGCAACTCTGCAGCTGGGCACGAGCGAACACACACACACACACGCACACACACTCACGTTAACACACACTCTCACACAGAGAGGCCCTTTGTGTGCTTGATGAGGGCCTGGCAGTGCTGGAGCACAGAGGTCTGGGAGAGGTGGAGGTGTGTGTATGTGTGTGTGTGTGTGTGTGTGTTGGGCTCTTTCTTTCTTTTCTCACTCTTTCTCCTTCTCTCTCTCTCTCTTTATCTCTTCAGTCTGACTGTCATTGTTTATTTGTTCTCTCTGTGTTGCCTTTCTTTTCTTCTTTTTTCTCTATCTCTGTTTCCTTTCTTTGTTGTCTCTATTTTGTTCTTTCTTTCTTTCTTTCTTTCTTTCTTTCTCAGTCTTCTCTTTCTTTCTCTCTCTCTCTTATTCTTCTCACTGCGCTTTTTCTTTTTTGCTTTCTTTTTTTCTTTCTCTCTGCTTTCTTTCATTGTTCTCTCCGTTTCTTTCTTTCTACCTCTTACTCTCTCACTTATTGTCTCTTTATTAGTTTATTCCTTCTTTTTGTGTACTTTTTGTGTACTTTCTTTCAGTATTTTTATTTTCCTTCTCTTTCACCAATTTCTTTTTTTGTTCTCTCTGTTTCCTTCTTTCTTTCATTTTTTCTTTCTCATTTTCCCTGTCTTTGTCTCTTTCCTTCTTTCTGTCTCACTCTTTTTCTCTTACTCATTTTCTCTTTACTTCTCTATTCTCTCTGTCTCTTCTTTCTTTCTCTTGTCCTCCCTCTCTCTCTCTCTCTCTCTCTCTCTCTCCTTTAAACATGGGGTCTCTGTTGTGGATTAAGTAAGGATTATTAAAATCTCTTTCTTATGGACAGGTCTGAGAGAGGCGTTGTGTGTTGAGAGTGTGTGCAGCATGTGTGTTTGTGGTATTTGTGCTTGTTGGAGGAGTGGTGGCGGTGGTGGGCTGAAATTACACCCACCATTATCACACGGCCGCTTGGCCTCATCTGTCTTCCCATTGGCCCTGTCAGCTGTTCGTCATTTAGCAGCCAATAACCATTCATTACACTCAGGAGTCCGACAGCCGCAACAGCCCTGAGCTCAATGCCACTCCAGTGCTCTGAGAGGCCCTTTATCCAGGCCAAAGTGTGTGTGTGAGTGGTGTGTGTGAGTGGTGTGTGTGTGTGTGTGTGTGTATTCACAGAGAAATAAAGAGAGTAGGTTTATTTGTAATCTGTGTAATGTGAGTGTAATACACACTATAACGTTATTGCCAAATTAAAATACTTTATTTCACACTAAAGCTTTGTTGAAAGAGGCATAGGGCTTAGGGTTTCTTGAACAAGGATTAACCCTAGTCTTGGATTAAATTGGAGTACAAATGGAAATTCACCATTTGAAGAAGATCTAGGCCTAGGCTTAATCATAGTTTGGGAAACTGGACAAACTGGGCTTAACTAAAATCTTTAATTCTAGGCTTAAAACTCAAACTAGATGATGTGTGTGTGTGTTTACAAGACCATACTGTTGTAGTCAAGACCACTGTGTGTGTGCTTCTTACACTTGCTTTTAAATATACTTAACTATTCTAGAGGAGTGATATTGTTTAATATTTTATTCAAAAGTGTTAGACTGTGAGGCTTAAGATAAAGTGAAATTGAATTTGTTCCTAAAAGCGCATTTTTCAAAATTGGCAGAAACTAACCTTGAATCAAATTTTAATACACACTATACCATTATGCTAAAATAAAATTGTGTTGTTAAAATTTATTCTAAACGTTCTAACTATAAAATGAGCTTTGAAACTGAAAGTGAAATTTCCATCCTGCTTTTACCAAACTTTAATCTTTAGTTTTAGAACTTATAAGCAAACAATGAGTCTGTGTTTTTTGGCCACACTCAAGTGTTGTAGTAAATGTGAAACTTGGCACTACTGTTTATATGCTGTGTGTGTGTGTGTGTGTGTGTGTGAGAGAGAGAGAGAGAGAGAGAGAGTGTGAGTGTGTGTGTGTCCATGTTAAATGGGCGATCTGTGCATGGGGAGGAAATGCCTTTGAGTTGGTGGGTCAGGAGCTTAGGGAGGCCTGGCCTAGTCCTGCCATACACACCCCCAACACACACACACACACATACACACACACTCTCTGTGTGTTCGGGGAGCACTTCCTCAGGCCTCCTTGGGGGGACGCCAGTGTGGGAGAAATGGAGTGTTCCGGAAGACTGAGGCCAGCATCCTGTTAGCTGGAGGATCTTTAGCTCTTTCCATACCCCCACATGAGCCTCCGCTCTCACAGTTGCGGCCTGGAGTTAACGCCTCGCCTCGAAAAGCAATCAGACTCATAACACGATAAAACGACATTGACTCAAGTGTGCACTTGTAAAGACTAAATATTACCAATACCAGAAAAAGGCTTTAAAAGTATTTTTCGGGGAGCTTTTTAATGTTGGGATTGGAAACTTTGGGATTGGCGTCCCAAATGGTGGATTTTTAGCTCTTTAAACCCCGACGTGAGCATCAGGTCTCACCACCGCAGGCCGAAGTTAATGCCTCACCTCGAAAAGCAGTCGTACTCATAACTAGGGATGCACCGATCCAACACGTGGATCAGATATTGTTCTGATAATGACTCAAACAGCTGAATCAGGTATCGGTGGCATTGGACCAATCCATGGAAATGGTCTGTAAATGCGCTGGGGTAAAGCTGGTTTATTGTTCGACAATCGCGCTAATTCCTACATATTGATATGACAATGAGCAGAACGCAACACACTACAACACCAAAAGCAAATCACACCATTATACTGTTTATTTTCCATAACAGCACCAGCTCTCGCTTGTAATCTCTAGGTTCCTGATGGTTTTAGTGCCGCAGGATTGGGGACCGTCACAAAATTACAGAACTGTGTTTAAACGAATAATTTTTGAGGTGTTATTTTAATAATCCATAATTTAGCATATAGATATGGGTGTGTAATTATTATTACATTGTTCTTAGTTAGGAAAACAGTATTTATATAACAGAATAATGTCTCCTCCTCACAGAGAAATACACAACGTTAACATTAACTAAAAATCCGGTATCGGATCGGTACTCGGGATGGCCAATACCCAACGCCCAAGTATCGGCATCAGTATTGGAACTGAAAAAGTTGGATCGGCGCATCTGTACTCATAACATGACAAAATGAAGTTGAATCAAGTATATACTTGTAAAGGCTGAACAGTACCAGTACCCGGGAATCCGTGCTTGGGGACGGTATCACTGGTACCTTTACCAGTTTGGAATTTGAACTTGCGACCTTCTGATCACAGGGGCAACTCCTTAACCATTACTAGCAACTGTGATGATGATTTGACAATTTGTGCAGCGTCTTCGTAATTGTGGTGTGTTTGCATGTGCGTTACCAACTTAATTCATATGTTTTTGCTTAAAAAAATCTCTCTTGCCCATCGTAGGTATAGACTGCAACAAAAGCTTGTCGAAGTAAAAACAGCCACCAGATTATTACTGCATTAAAACTGTGGTCTGCCCCATCATATTATGACACGAGTCTGTAATATACTGCACTGTATATCCTTAACCACTGTGACATATCCGTTTGGGAGGCTGATGGACCCTGTTTCCGCTGATACTGCCATGTGTAGGAGTTCAAACGCTGTGAGATATTACCACCGCTGTTTATTATTAGAGAGCGTTGCGCTCTTCCTCTTTCTCCTGCTACTGGAGCGACGCTGATGATGCAACATCCAAAGAAATGTAAATGCAACATTTTTACCATTACCAGAGCTCGCTATGGAACGTGCATCAATTTTTGCACCATTCAACTTTGTATTGGAATAATACACATTCATGTGGCACAAAATCTAGAGATGTGATCTAGGATCATCTAAATTGCATTTTTGGGTAATAATTTATGTGTACTTGACTGTATTCCAGAGATCTAGCAAATTTCTGGCAAAACACATATTTTAAAAATTATAATGAGCCATAGAATGTTCCAGCCTGCGAATATTATATACCTCTGTGACAGTAAGTTTACCATGAAGAGGTCCTAAATTAAATCTTAACTGAAAACAAAAACATGAAAATGTATTTATTCAAAGAATATCAGGCTTATCTTAATATTTTAGCAACAAATACACGTGAATGTGTGTCTTTAGGCCTTCTAAAAATAAATATAAGATTATATATATATTTAATCTAATGCTATTTGTATAATAAAAGCTAAAATAGATAGATAGATGAATCCTCAGAAATTAATTATGCATTCAAAAAGGTTAACTTTTTACTTTTTCTTTAGTGGAACCTTCCTATAATCCGATAATCAGTCTGTCAGTCAGTCATTATCTGAATCGCTTAATCCCAACTGGGGTCGCGGGCGGAACCGGAGCCTATCCCGGGAACTTGCGGGCGCAGGCGGGGAGCAACCCTGGGCAGGCGCCAACACACTGCAGGGCACACACACTCACGCAATCATTCACACCTTACGGAGGCCAAGTTAAAGTCACCAATTAACCTATATTGCCTGCCTTTGGACTGTGGGAGGAAACTGGAGCACCCAGAGGAAACCCATGCAAACACAGGGAAAGCATACAAACTCCACCCAGATGGGCCCTAACCACTGTGCCACCGTGCCGCCCCATACTCCGATAATATTGCAAATATTTGGGGAAGATATTTTCAGTTTTTCGTAAGCACTGCCAGAAATTGTTGCAGAATCACCATCGTAATGTGTATGTGTGTGTGTGTGAAAGTCACTCACATGATGATGTGAAATAAATCATTGTACATTATTATTAAAATATAAATGTGTGTGTAAATATGTATATACTGTATGCACACACACACACACACACACACACACACCACGCAATATCCCACAATCCCCTACTTCCTGTCCCTCACATCCCTCCTGCCATGCTTTCTGTAGGCCAGTACTGGGTAAAGGCAGGGTTGAGTTGAGGGGCAAACACATATACACACATGCATACACCATATACACACATATACACTACACACATATACACTCATATATATACACACACACACATGCATATAAACACCATATACACACATATACACTACACACATATACACTCATATACATACACACATGCATACACACACCATATACACACATATACACTACACACATATACACTCATATACACTACACACATATATACACTCATATATATACACACATACACACATGCATACAAACACCATATACACACATATACACTACACACATATACACTCATATACATACACACATACACATGCAAACACCATATACACACATATACACTACACTACATATACACTACATATATATACACACACACATGCAAACACCATATACACACATATACACTACACACATATACACTCATATATATACACACATACACACATGCATACAAACACCATATACACACATATACACTACACACATACACTCGTATACATACACACATACACACACACACCATATACACACATATACATACACACATATACACTCATATACACTACACACATACACATGCATACACACACCATATACACACATATACACTACACACATATACACTCATATACATACACACATGCATACACACCATACACTCATATACACTACACACACCTCACATATATATACACACATACACACATGCAAACACACACCATATACACTCATATACATACACACATATACACTCATATACACTACACACATACACATGCATACACACACCATATACACACATATACACCTACACACATATGCACTCATATACATACACACATGCATACACACCATATACACTCATATACACTACACACATATACACTCATATACATACACACATGCATACACACACCATATACACTCATATACACTACACACATATACACTCATATACATACACACATGCAAACACACACCATATTCACACATATACACTACACACATATACACTCATATACATACACACACACTTTTATATATACAGATATATGCTTGTATTCATACACATATACACTCATACATACACACACACCCCACACCACACATACAATACATATATATGCATATACACACACCCCGACAATCTCATGTATGCACACATGAACACACACACACACACACACACACACACACACTCACATACACATACGTAAACATTTATGCTCATGCAAACACCACATGTGCATAAATCACAAACACACACATTCATATACACACACACAATTACACACACATGCATGTTCACACTAGCATATATGGACTTGCACTTACACATAAAAACACAGCCGTGGAGGTTCCTAAAAAATAAATATGTTAAATAAGAATTTGGGGGGAAATGATAGAGTACAATTTTTTACATTTTATAAAAATGTCATGTTTGCTGATCACACACAGCGTCTCTATCTGCAGTCTGTTTACCTGCGTCTGCAACCAATTTCCCACATTAAGATTTCTGATTTTTCACGGGATTCTCGTCTCCGACATGTTTCTCCCTCAATAAACCAGCAACAAGGCGAAGTGAGGCCGAAAAAACAAGGTGTATAACTCCACCCCCACCGTCTTTTAGGAGACTGGTTTTGATCCATCGCTCCAATTGATTTAATTATCCGCAAATCTCCTCCAGTGAACCCCCGTAATCCGTCTCAGGCTTTTTTCCATGCCACGCAAAAATTAAAGTTTAGCTATAAATAGTGGCGGCTAATGCCGTCGACCTCCGAGGTTAACACTGGGGCTTTGGGGCCGCTTTCATCCCTCAGAGTTCCCGAGTTCTCCAGCCGTTCAGGTTACACCAGCCTCGAACCGCGAGGAAATGAGTTCATATCGCCCAAATGAAGCGAGGATTTTGGACCAAACGGGCACCTTTGTGGACCCTTAGATCGATGTGGGACAAGGGGTTGGCTCAGAATTAATCCCACACCCTTAACACACACACACACACACACACGCTTTTAGTTTTGTAGAAGGCGAGGTCATCTTTTTGAAACCCTTAAAATGTCCAGTAAGAAAAATAAATAACGCAAGTTTCGAGTGTGCACGAGAGAGTATTGCATGAACTCAAGGGACCAATTGCCCAGTCAAGGATTAATCCTAGTCTGAAACTAGTTTTGAATTTAGCCTTAGTCCAAGACTAGGCCTAATCCATGAGCAAGGAAACAGCCCAAGCTATTTTTAAGCGGTCAGAATTTGTTTTATATGGCATTCAGAAATCACATACCAAAATTTATTTGCAACCACACAAAGCCAGTTCAGGACTTGAACCAGCGACCTTCCGATCACGGGACCAACTCCCAAGTGCACAAGTAGTAGAAATAAAATCTATTTGATCTTAGATACAGTTTTGGCTTAGCGTCTGAATTTCTAGTCAGTTCTAGCCACAAATTCTGCAATTTCAACACCTGTCAACTCCGGAGCACAGTTCGACTGCAAAGAAAAATTCATTTTTAACAATGTTGACAATTAATTCCACGTTTTTCTGAAATGGCTGAAATGTGGGCAGGTTTTGCGTCTACAAGCTCTAGGCTGACTAATTGCCCTTTTCCATAATCCTTTAAATGTTTGCACATAATCTCGTTTTGTGTATACTCTCGTGAGGGCGTGGGATTAAGAAATGGGTAGTGCTGAGCCAATGCAAATAAACGTGTGATGAGGGAAGGCAGATTCATCACTAGCAAAACTCTTTTCCACTGCAATGGTGCTGGTACCGATGTCAGTGCTCAGTTGGTGTCGAAGTTCAGAACTGGTGCTTTTAGATGCGGCTTGAAGCTTGAGGATATACTTCAGCACCCAAATGCGTGTATTTATAGTTGCAAGCAGTTGATAACAAGGTCACAAGGTGTGTTGGCGCCTGCCTAGGCTTGGTGCAAGTAGTCCCGGGATAGGCTCTGGTTCCCCCCACCTCCATTTGGGAATCGGCACCAAAGCAGCACCAAAGTGGCACCAGCGACCAGTACAATGAAGAGACAGTGTGACCTGAGAACCGTGAATTCCTCCCGTTTGATTGGCTGGTTTGGAAAAGTGGGTGGGGCGTTCTTATGTCTGCATGTTCATGACTGGCTGTTTTTGCACCGGGGTCAATGGGTCGTGACCTTTTGGCGAAGATTTAACAAACACGTGGGGCTTCGACTGCTCAGATGACAACGTGGGGACGAGGACCCCAAGAACGTCAAGCAAACACACACACACACACACTTATATTACTATCTTTGTGAGAACCAAAAAATGTCACCACAAACCATAACAAACGGACAAACCATCATTTTTTCAGGTTTTTAAGGGGACAGCCAGGTTCTCACAACCACCGTAAATACATGGACACACACACATACAGACACACATCCCCTGGGGAGACACGGAGACTGGCGGCACCAGAGTAGAAAATGCATCAGGCCCAGCAAGGGGCCCCGGGGCCCCACAGTGGGAGGTGAGGGGGGTAAAAAGAAGGAGGACGGCAATTTTGGTCAGGTGGGGGCGGGTGGGCGGCTCTCCTGGTGTGAGAGGACCCTAATGGCACCAGCAGCTGAGCGGTCTGGTATCGTCATTGGGAGGGTCATGAGGGTGACTCTGAGTGTACGTGTATGTGTGTGTTTGTGTGTGTAGGTAGTGTGTGTGTGTGTGTGTGTGTGTGTGGAAAAGGCCACAGATGAATCGTTACTGCTGGTGTCAGGTGACGTTCGGTGCCGAGTTCCTCCCGAGCGACTAATCAGTTTTGAACTCAAGCAACAGCAGGACCATCAAATCCATAACATTGCATCAACGCTGCTGCAATGCTTCTTTAACTAATCTTACAAACCAATCCTTGTTAGGTGTAAGTATGTGGACAGCATTCACAAAGCCACCCACCTCAAGACACCAAACTCTGCAAAAATTTGGCAGAAATTTCCAGATTTCAGGAAGAATTCAAGTTTTAGAATATTTCACTTTAGAAACTGTGAAAATGGTTGCAATTTCGATGACTGCAATAATAAATTTTCATGTCCCAACAGGTACGTATGTCCGCAATTTCTAGGAGTAGAAATTACAATGAATTAGAGCAATGGGCAGGAATGGTACCTTGCTCAGGAGTACCTCAGTGGTACCTTTACAGGTCCGTAACTCGAACCGGCAAGCCTCTGATCATAAGGCGAACTCCCTAGCCATTATGCTATCAACTGCCCCTTTGTCTCCAAAATAAGTCTACGTCCAAAAGAATCACACACACACTTCACTGTGACTTTAATGTGAACAAGTACCACACCTTCAACAGAGCTCTATGCCAAAACCGAGAGAGAGAGGAAATTCTTACAGTTGCCAAAATTGTCCCACCCAGCACACTGAGCGTCCCCAGGAGTTCGGCTAATTGCAAGGTCATGTGTCTGAATCTCTCTCTCTCTATACAGCTAGAAACTATAAGTATCTTGGGGGCAGTTGGCGGCATAACGGTTGGACGTTCGCCCCGTGATCAGAATAATGTTACCACTGAGGTACTTATGAGCAAGGTACCGTCCCCAAGCACTGCTCCCCGGGAGCTGCATTTGTTAGCTACCCATGTGAGTGCTTATATACATGTTTTTGATATGTGCACTTGTTCGCGATTCGGATTTCTGTCTATTGTTCTATCTATTTTTCAGCCATAGACTAACACAGAGCTCAAATTTCAACATTATACCGCACAGCCGCCGTTCTTCACAAAGTCACCGAATTCTAGGTGATTCGAGGGACCGTGGGCCACTTCACATATCTGTAACCGTCGTGACCCGCACTCATTTTTTTCTGACGTTTATTTTTCCCCATAGGAACCCATTCATTTTCTCCCATTAAGAATACATGGAATTTGTCACTCGAAAGCTTCCCTCGGCCTGTTTTCACACGAAAGTCGTCGCGGCTGTCATGCCCCCTCAGAACACCTCACTGAACAAACAACGCAGTCTGTTTTGACCCACACTCATCTTTTTCTTGCTTTCATCATCCCTTGTTCTTTCCCTATTTACTTCAATGTGTTTAAATCAAAGTCTTTCTACGTGGACAGTTTTCATGTCACAGCTACAAAACTTGAACAGTCAGATTGGCGTTTTCTTTCAGAAATGGATCTATTAAGTATCCAAGTTATAACAGTTGTCATACGTTGATGCATGATCACTATTTGGTGAGATCTCAGATCTTGTTATTTGCCCAGTTTATCTCTGTCGACTTCATCAGCTGTTTGTTAACGTGTTATTACCATTAAAACACCAGTAATATTACAGTCAGGTGACAGTGTTCGTCATTATTAGCTGATTTTTGGATGAGTTACTAGATATCAAATATCAGTTATCTGCCTAAATCAACCTTGCTGTCTGACTTGATCCATCATGATGTTTCATGACATTTTTATCACTAATTATTGATGATTAATGATGATAAATTTATATCTGGTAAAAGGGAGCGTTATTATAAAGTGTAAATAGTGAGCTTGCGTAAATGTATCACAACTGTTATAACTTGTTTAATACTGCCTATTAATGTTATAAAAATACTTCCCAAAACCTAATTAAAAACATAAATATAAATCATTAATGATCATTTATAAGTGGAATCTTATTGTGAAGTGGTACCATTTAGGCAGGTGCAGGTTTATTTAGCTAAAGTCACCATTATGTCTATAAAATGTTTATAAATGTATATATAACAACATTTAAAAAAAGGACAAAAAACTGTGTACTACAGTAGCTTTATCCTGTGTAATCCTGCATCTCATTCTTATCCAACAGCATTTTTTTTTTTTTTTTGGTACAAGCTCACTCCTATTTCCTGCATCAAAGCATGCCAGAAATGCCCTGCTGCCCCCGAGACTAATAAATAAATACAGCCATGATGTTAGAGAGCAACTGCAACTTTCTCTATTTTTCCCTTTAGAGAGGACAAATTCTTTTACACTCTCTCTCTTTGTAAGTAGCTTTTATTTCAGGCTCAAATTTTCACATTTGAGATTCTAATTTTCTGACCATATTCAGAAATAAAAGGCAGAAGAGTTTTCTTTTATGAGAGAAGACGTTTCGCTATAAAACGTCTTGGTCAGTTTGACAGAGACAAAATTTAATGGAGTCGGACGCTTACAGCCGCCATTTGGGAGAGATGGACTGCCAGAAGGTCCTAAATAAAATCCAGGGGAAGCAGTCGCTGTTTTGTTAAAGCAGCATGAAACCATAAGACATTCTGGTTGAGATATTAAATAATAAAAACAAGAAAAGGGAATTTCCTGGAGAAAATGTTTGATTTCCGTGTGGTGAGGAAGATGAAAAGGAGGAATAAAGTGATTCAAAGGGTTAAAAAGGTCAGTATGACATCACAGAGTATGACTCAAAAATAGTATTAAAAGCTGTATTTAAATATTAATTCACAAGATAAATTAATTAACAAGCAACATTTGCGTTTACATTTACGGTATTTAACATTAACTCTTATCCAGAGCAACTTCCATTTTCCTAATTTGATGGACTGTCTCCCTGAGAGCAACTTGGCATTAAGGCTGCTTCTCAGGGACTCAGTGATGGTAGTGCTGGAGGTAGGATTCAAACCCACGACCTCTTGTGAGTGATGGTAAACACACCACTGTACAGCACACCATGCACCACTGTGAAATTTTACCCATCCGTGGCGGAGCAGTGGGCAGCTGACATGGGGAGCAGTGCCCAGGGAGGAGTGCTTGGGGATGGTACGTTGTAGAGGTCGACCGATATTGGTTTTTCAGGGCTGATACTGAGTATTGCTAGTTAACGGGGCCGATAACCGATATTTGGAAGCAAAATGCAAAAAAAACCGAGAAAATCAGTCAAAATTTAGAATTTTGCAAACACCAAGCTCAGCTAAAACTCTCCTCTTTCCACTTCTCCTTCTAGAAGCTTCACGCTGCACTTGTGTGTGAGTGCGGTGTGAGTGACAACAAGGCTTCAGCGTTGATTGGCTCCTACACATGTGATACATAGCCAATCAGAGACTGTTGTGGGCATGACGTTAAGTAATGTAGCGAGTCGAGAGCAAACGGCACAGAGAGAAGAGACAGCAGTGGATCCACAGTAGCGCACCTGCTTGTAATTACTTAATATCGGCGATGATCAGAATCTGTGTGAAAACTGTGTGGGATTTTAAGAACAAATTTCTGATGAACGAAGCTCGAAGAAACATTATCTCCATGATATATTTCATTTAAAAATAAATTTCTCTTGGCATAAGCAGATCTCACAGGAAATACTTCTTGTTCAGAAGTAGCCGAGCTATCAGACGCAGAGCTGGAACGAAGCTGACAAGACAAATCTGTGCTGATCTGAGACCAGCTGCTTGCTGTCAGTCCTGAGAAAAAACACAGCCACAGTAGGTTAGACGCGTGCAGTGGAGAGCAGGGCGGTGGCAGTAAATATAAACTCAGGAGTGTGTGTGACGTGATTACATAACACATACACACACACACGGATTCAATTAATGGTAGGCTATTTTAGACACACTCATATACATACACACACAAGTCAACTTACTAACATCACTGCAAAAAATGCCTTTTTAAAAATAAGAAAAAAAAATACTATTTTTAGGAAAAAAAATACTTATTTCAAGAAAAATTATCTGCCAGTGCAGCAAGAAAATTGCACTTGCTAAGATTTCTTAAAACAAGGGAAAAAAACTCAAAGACTAAGCATACACAACTTAAATTAAGCAGAATATACTAGTTTTTTTCTCCAATTCTCTTGAAACAAGTAAAAATATACTTACAGTCTACCTGTTAACACAACTCCTTTACCAATGTAGGTTGTTTTAAGAAAAAACTGCTCAAAATTAGTTGTATTACCTAGGTAGGATAACTCAAGATAAATTTTCTTGAAACAAGTCAAATAATCTAAACAATATTCAGTCTTACCAAGAAAATAAATCCAAAAAATGGTGTAACAAGATTAAAATGCTGAATTCAAGTCAATTACACTTGTACAGATTTTTATTTTTTGCAGTGATACTTTTGGGGACATTGTATTCTAAAAGCTATAATGATTACTGTACTGTAATCTTTACCTTTACCCTTTTTTGTCCCAAATCTAGATAGATCTGTCCCCACTCTGCAGATATAACGTCTAAAACATTTCCCCAAAAGTAATCTAGTTCAAAAATACACACACAGACATCACACACACACACACGCACTGAGCAACTGTACTAAGCACGTCTCTTCCATTAAAGTGGGTTTAGTCTGATCACTTGGCTGATGTCTGGCAGCCCACGTGTGACCTCCAAAAAGATTCTCCCCAGTCATGAGTAATGGCTGAATTTAGCCAGAGAACACACACACACACACACACACAAAGTCATGCTGCATCATTCATCAGGCTCAGATAGGAGGAACTTTACCACCTCCCAGCCGGATGTGATGAATCGCAGTCATAAAGTGGAGGAGCCTCATCGTACGAGTGTAAGAGTTCTGGCATGCCTGTGTTCTCTCTTTTCTCTCTCTCTGTTTCTTCTTAATGCCCAGTGACTACAGGTGATAGATGTTTAGGGTGGGGGTAGCCACATATTTCATACTCGTTTATATTTTCAGCATGCAGTTTTATGCAGTTTAATGGGCAAATCTTCACTCCTTGACATCATCTTGACCTTTTTATCCCATTGAACCACTTCATCCCTCCTTTTTAAGTCTATATTTTTCTGTTAACACTTTGACTTTGTCTGGACTTTATGCCTCCTTTTTCCTCTTCCTCTTCTCTAGTTTTTTTTAATCGAGTTTAAGTGTATGCGTTTGCATGGAGAGCCGGTTGTTTCTCACAGCGATGAAATCCGATTGGCTGGTTTCAGTGCCGCAAGTCGTTTTTTGGGACGACTTTTGGACAATGACGGCCGGGCAAACGACACAAATCCAGGAATATCCAGCTTATGTCGGGCTCTTCTTCATGGAGCAGAGAGCCAAAGCAAGCAGATCTCAGCAGCACAGCATTACCTCGGGCTGTTTACAAGCAAGCTGTGTTCACTACCGACAGTTTTAATGGAGATCACTTGGTTATTACAGGGTTATTACTATTTACAAGGCCAATTTGGTGCTTTCAAAGGAACTCAGGAGGTCACAAAGTGATTGACAGTAATAATAGTTAGGTACTTTAAGTTTTACCTAAAAACTTCATTATGATTAGTTATTGATGTTTTTGTATCACAGTATTTTTTTTGTTTGTTTTAACATGAATCTGTGGCTTAGGGAACGCTCATTACAGGAATCAGCTAAACACAAAAAAGTAATAGCACAGTTCTCATTCATGGAGATGCCCCTTGTGAGCAAAACAGGGAATTACAATTTTCTGAGTTTTCTGAAAAATAAAAGTGAAAAGACAGTTGCTGTTAGGTTATTAACAGGAGACGGAATATTAAAATTGGAAATGTATTTTTTAAGCCGTGAATGTTGTCTCTACGACTAAAACTGTGGAATGGAAATCACAAAAGAGAAAGAAGTAGTCCTACTTGAAGCTGAGACTAAATTGTGAGTTGGTCTTATGTCAGGCAAGTTAATTACCTCAGGATTGATCAAATGGTGGCATAAAATATTTGCTTATAACATCAGTGTTTTGAAGGGAATTATGGTGTTGAGTGTACGATTACTTAGTATAATTCAAAACTCAAATTTCAATTGTAATTTGTTACTTCCACCATTGGGTAAGGCCTAACAAGCCTTTAGAAAAAATCATCCAACATCCCACTAAAAAATGTACAACTTTTAGTAACCTGCAATCACAAGAAGAAGAAGAAAGAATTGAGATAACATGGCAATCACTATTACTCAACCATCACAAAAAGAAGAATCTAGAATTGACAGGAGCAAAAGTTCAGCGACTCATCCCCATGGTACAGATACCCACTTTGCCTTTTTCTTCTTTGAACCATCCCTCCATCTTTTCCCACCTC
>JAVGVS010001340.1:0-23992 GCA_032718565.1 Distichodus sexfasciatus
TATTTTTTTTAATTTTCTCCTACAAAATGGAGTGTGCAGCTTGCACCGTAAATTGCAGAAAGCTGATATTAAGTATGTAGGAATGGTGTGCATCTTGCCACATAAATGTATGTGATGTCATAAAAGATTTTATGATTTACATGGGATTATAGAACACCACCTAATTATTATATGAACACTATTAGAGGTTAGTTTCTTTATAAACACAACGTTTTGACAAACATCAAACAAAAAAGAAGCTTCACTACCAAGTCACACATTTCTGTTCACGTTTTTTCCTTTCCCAATGTCATTTAACTTTATTTTATACTTTCTACGTTCAAACACCTTACGTCTTGATATAATTAATGTTTATATGTGGTTTTACCTCATGTCATTTCACTTCACTGTTCTACACATACACAGAAACTGCTGACGGTCAGTGCGGAGCCTTTTGTGTTACTTTTTGCGACTTGTGCTTGGCCCCCCACCATTGCAGCTTGCGGCTATATTCGTTCATGTTTATTTTTATTTAACAACTATTGCATCATTTGCATTGGAACAAAACGTCAAATTCCATGTAAGTGTCACCTTATTTCACCAATAAAACTGATTTTGATTCTGAAAATAGCTCCAGATGCATCTGACAGGTGGGTTTTCAAACGCTTTGTTTCAACCATAGCGATAGAAAATTTCCCATTCCGAACAGAACAGCGGCGCTTCTTTATGTAAATAACCAAATTGCCATGTTTCTCAGTTTCCCTCTTCTACGTGATGCCACTTCCAGTCTGTGAGAGCAGCCATTAATGTAATTTGTATGGGGATGATAAACAGAGCGATGTCCATTTCTGCTCCAGCAGATCATCAGATTTGTCAAACGCTCCGCTGGGTTTTGAATATGTAAAGATCTCATCTCAGCCGCGGCTGCTGACAGTTTGATGGCTATGGCATAATAAGCTCACATAATTGGTTTATATTTACTTACAGTGCAAACTATCACTCACTGACGGCTCGAAAATTGTCTCTTTTCCTAAATGATACGCTTTGTGCAGATAATTTACTTACTTGATGGACCCAAGTAGTGGAAAGATTCTGCCAACATTTTATTTCACTGCCTGTTGGTTTGACTTAAAAAAATAAATTTGACAGTGCGCCACATGTAGCTACTGATTCAACTGTTGTATTTTGCAGGCAGCAATCCGTTAAAAGGAATCGTTCAGAATCAGTGGGGTGTTCTTGCAAATGTGTTTTGTAGCAAGTACTGCTCAGTGGAATAAAGTTCATGTGAATTTTGTTGAGATACTTTTTGCAAAGTCAATGACACGACAGTGACAGGAACTCTATAGTGTTGCCCACAACTTGGACAAATGTGGACCAGCTTTCTAAATTCTTCAAAGTCAAAGTCAGAGTAAACTTTATTGTCATCTCTGCTATATAGTGTACAAGTATACAGAGAGACGGGACGACGTGGCTCCTGTTTTAACAGTGCAAAAAACAAAAAATAACAAAGAACAAATAAGGCACATAGAATAGGCAATATATAAATGGAATATAAAATATACACATTAAACTAGATGTAGATTGTTCCATTCAGAATTAAAGTGATTACTGTACTGGACACCTGGTTAAGGGCAGTTGGTGGTGTAACGGTATGGTGTTCGCCCTGTGATCAGAAGGTCGCAGGTTTGAATCCAGGGCTGGTAAAGTTACCACTGTGGTACT
Organism: Distichodus sexfasciatus; assembly: GCA_032718565.1. Taxonomy (NCBI): domain Eukaryota; kingdom Metazoa; phylum Chordata; class Actinopteri; order Characiformes; family Distichodontidae; genus Distichodus; species Distichodus sexfasciatus. The sequence continues at coordinate 1,702 of JAVGVS010001340.1, forward strand.
CATGAGCAAGGTACCATTCCCCAAGCACTGCTCCCTGGGCGCTTGTTAGCTGCCCACTGCTCCTTCACCGATGGGTTAAATTCAGAGGTCATATTTCGTTGTGATGCACTGTGTGCTGTGGTGTGTTCACAATGACAAATAATAATCACTCACTGATTATTGTATGGACATTTTGGTGGATATCATTATCGGTGTTTAGTTTTGACCATCACCGATATTAAATTAAGTCATTACAAGGTGCTGTGGCTCCACTTCTCTCTGTGTTGTTTCCTCTCGCCTTGCTACTTTATTTAATGTTCTGCCCGCAACAATTTCTGATTGAATATATGCCACACGAGATCTAGGTTAAGTGGAGAGCAAGCTGAGCACCTTTGCTTTCTTCACTACAACTTGCTGCTGCTTAAATTGGGGTACTACAACGTTTAAGTTTCACAGTTTAATAATGTTACTAATATGTCCCCGTAGGCCCCGTTGGGCCTTTCTTTGTGGAGTTTGCATGCTCTCCCCGTGTTTGCGTAGATTTCCTCCCACAGTCCAAAAGCGTGCACTATAGGTTAACTGACGACTCTAAATTGGCCCCTTAAGGTGTGACTGAGAGTGTGATTGCGTGTGTGTTCTCTGCAGTGTGTTGGCACCTGCCAAGGATTGTTCCCAGCCTTGCGCCTGTAGTTCCCAGGATATCGGTTCCAAATATTGGTTGTCAGCCCTGTTAACGAGCAGTAATCTGTATCGATATACTTACAGTATGTACTAATGTACTGTCCCCAAACACTGCTCCCCAGGTGTTGCCAAATTGCTGCCCACTGTACATAGCCTAACAGGTAGGGCATTTGCCCCGTGATTGGAAGGTTGTCAGTTCGAATCCTGGACTGGTAAAGTTACCACTGAGGTCCTCGTGCACAAGGTACCATCCCCAAGCGCTGCTGCCCACTGCTCCTTCACGGATGTGCTGTGTTCACAATGACACTTAACTATGACACCCAAACTATTTTGAGAATATGGATCCCACAACCTTTCTGGCTAGTCTTGTACCTCTGCAAACTGATTTAATGGATGCTTCAAGGGTGCTTCAAACATTTGATTGGTTTCATTCATATATCTAATGCTATCAACATTATATAATGGCTGATATATCCTCTGAAAGACTGTTTGATTCCCTACGCATGAAGGTTCACAAATGTAAACCAAGGTAAACATGCCTGTGCAAATATTAGCATCTTAAATGACATTAAGGTAGGCAAGTAATGCCTCTTTGATACTGGGCCGCACACTGCAAGCTAAACCCTAAAAATCTCATCCCCCACCTGAGGCACATGAAGAGAAAATAAATACAGAGTGGAATGCGGGGGTCCTGATCCTACGTTGAAAGACCACTTCAGTGTTTCAGAGAAAATCGTCGACATATTAGCATAGGCATGAAGCAGGAAACACTGTTGCTGCAGAAATCCAGCGATCCAGCAAAGTTTTCCAGCCAAATAGGTTTCTGATGAGCCTCAGTTAGATGTAGATAGTTATTCATCATGTAAATCTGTAAGGATTGACTTTTCAGTAGCTCACTGTGAAGCTAGAGGTTTAGAGGTCTAAGTGTTTTTAAAAGTAGGGTTTTATGGTGTAAATTGATCTGGAGAACGTCCATCTTCACTGATTTTCAAAATTTATTCACTGTGGCATTCAAGAATGAACAGTTATTGTTTGATTGCACGTCGCACCTTCAACGTGTATCTGTAATTACCAAAGAAATGTTGAATTTAGTCATTTATTGACATTTATGTTCAGTGTTAAAATTGTCCTTTACCATAAAAATAAAGTTGTCATTTTTGTGGTCAATGTAATTTCAAAAGACAAATATAATAATCATTTACTTCTGAAATAAACAGTGAATGAATTTGGAAATTGGCCAATGTTTAACTCCCATATTATGAAGAATTCACTTAATAACTCCACCCTCCTATCTGAGAAGCTCCGCCCACCAGGTAGAACTGCTAGCGCTTCCTGATCCGCCATGTTTTTTCACAAGCACTAGTGTAGGAATCGCAATGAAGAAGTCTAGCGGCGGAGTGTTGTGTTGAACATGTACGGCTGTGTGGATGATCTGTTAGCAGCAGCCGTGTGGATTATTTTCACGTGAGGTAAACTCTCACCGTGGAAGATGCGCTGAGAGACAGCACCGAGAAAGTGCTATGGAAGTGAGGTGTTTGATGGACACAGGCCACCATGCATTTCGCCAGACAGAAATTAGCCAATACAGTCAGATAGACTTGGAATAGTTTATTTTCAGCAAACCTCTTCAGAGACGTTTAGTGGAGCTCATAGACCAGTTTTAACTTGTTAAAAATGTGTAATAAGGGACTTTTAATAAACAAATGTACAGAGGTTCCCTCTTTTGAGTCATAGAATAAACATCCACAAAAGAGAACAATGTAGTTCCCGGTATGTGTTCTTTAGAGCATAACTGCAAATCTCCTGGGCTTTATTAAAAGAGAACCTTTGGGGAAATGTTAGTTGCAAATGGCTTGGTAACAGCCTTTAAGCAAGAGACTTTATGTCCTGATGAATGCATTTCAGCGCTTCACTGCTATGAGTAAGTAGGTGATGACAGTGGCTGCTGTCTCATGGAACAAAGCTGCTGCTGTGTGAGTTGTACGTCCCTTCTGCTGCACTGTAAAACTAAATGTTAGTGGTCTGATCCACCACACGTAATCCAGTGTTGTGCGGTTCATAGAGGATGCGTTCTGTTTCGTCCGAATCTTTTAAAGCAAAATTTGAAGAAATAAATGTTTGTTCAAGACGTTTGCATCGTACTGTACTCAAGTTGAATATCTTTTATTATCTGCTTGTTACAGGTAACCTCTGTGTCATGTCCTGACATGAAAAGAAGCCCAATGCTGTCTGATTCAGCAGCCTTCCTGAGACAGAACGAGCGAGTAACGGAGCTATCAGGCTGAAGAGGTTCTCTTGAGGAGTCAAGAATGAGGAATAAATATGCCATCTTCATCATCTGCATCGTGGCTCTTGTAATCATTGAGAAGGAAAACAATATTATATCCAGGTGAGTTTCTTTCATCCACATTTTGTAATTTGTAGGTTGAAATTAGACGATAAAGACGTCTTTAAACAAAAACTTTGCATTAACCTTATGAGAGATCAAGCTGCAAAGTGGGTCAATTTTTGCAACCTTTAATAACTGCAATAACATTCTTACATTCATTCATTATTCAAACCGCCTAATCCCAGCCTCGCTCACACGGTTGGGTGGGGACCGGAGGACCGGAGCCTATCCCGGGAACAACCGGGGGGCGCAACCCTAGAGTCTGGGGCTCAAATCTAGAGAAGTCACACAAAACCCTCATCTAAGTTGTGGTTTTATGCAGTAAACTCTATAAAAGTCTGTTTGACTGTATTTAAGGGACTGGCTAATTTCTGTCAGGCGAAATGCATGGTGGCCTGTGTCCACCAAACACGCTTTTCCTTAAAACCTTATTTCAGAGCACTTTCTCTGTGCTTTCTCTCAGCGCTCATGGTTATAGGTTATAGATGACCAGTTTGTGTTATTTCAAAGTAATTGTTTCCAATATTAAAGTCTCTGAATTGTAAGGGCATGTGTCCACCAAACACATTTTTTCCGCAGAGAGCGCACATTTCTCTCAGCGCTCATTGTTGCTAAGTTACGAAAAGTGCACTTCTGTGTTTGTTCCTATTTTAACATGTTTCTTTGAGATCGCTAGTTTAGTCGACAAGATAACCTATAACCGATATTTGGAACAGATATGCAAAAAAGAGAAAATCTCTCAAAATTTAGGATTTTACAAACACCAAACTCAGCTGAAACTCTCCTTTTTTTCATCTTTATGACTAATGAATTTAATGTGTAATGTCTAAAAAGTAAGCCCCAAAAAATACTCCCTTCCACACTCTGACCAGACTGCTTAGTCTGAAGTGGTAGTGCCTGGGACAGAAGCAGTTGAAAACTCCTTAATTATATCATAATAAAATTGCTTAGTGATTTTCTGTCTATGGCATAAAAAGTTTAAAAGAACATCCTGGGAGCTACTATGACTGCACGATCTGCGCGGCATATGAAGTAATGTAGGAAAATGAATGATATGCATCGTGATGTATCGAGATGTGTCAAATCGAATCGTTGACCTAACAATCGCAAACGAATCGAATCATGAGACCAGTGAAGGTTCACGCCTCTAATCCTGATGGTAAAAATTAAACACAGATACCGAAAGCAAAAATACCTCATTTCAGCCTCTGATAATCAGCCTGACCGATAATCGGACGACCCTTAATATGTCACGTACTGTATGTCTAGCAAATGATATTCCAATAATTTAAGCCAAAAAATAAGGGGATATTGCTCAAAATGTTCAAGCCTTCATTAGTTAAGTTTTCAGATATTGCATTAATTTTTCTGAGCATTAAAAAGCAATGAAGTAGCAGTAAAAAGTAGCAGTAGCGGTTTCATGGTCAAGTGTGGCCCGTTCCCTTGTTATCGGTGTCCTAATACTAATGGACCTAAGTGTAGATGAGTGTTGATCCTCTGCAGAGCAATAAATAATCTCTACAAGTTTGTATCATTCCTTCAATCCCATTTTTCGTGTCTCTCTCTTAGGGTTTCTGATAAGCTGACGCTCAGACTGACGTCTCGAGCTCCAGAGCCTCTGCTGTTCTACTACAATGGCTCCAATGCGCCCGTGGTCACGGAGGACAGTCTCTGGAACAGCACAGGCTACGAAGGCCAAAAGCACATCCTCTTGCTGGCAGCAACACGTACCGGATCCTCCTTTGTGGGCGAGTTCTTCAACCAGCTGGGGTCAGACATGTTCTACCTCTTTGAGCCTCTATGGCATGTAGAGAGGATGCTCTCGCAGGACACCGGTGTTGCCAACGCAACCGTCTCATCCCTGGTTTACAGGGACGTGTTGCTGAGCCTCTTCCTGTGTGATTTCTCGCTGCTGGAACGTTTCATCATTCCTACACCTCACCAGCACGTCACCCCTGCCTTGTTCCGCCGAGCGTCCAGCATCGCCCTGTGTGAGGAGCAAGTCTGCACCCCGACGGTCAAACACGTGTTCGAGCGATACCGGTGCCGGACTCGTCGCTGTGGTCCCCTAAACCTGACCTTGGCTTCGGATGCATGCTCGAGGAAAGTATACCGGGCCATCAAAACCGTCAGGGTCCGCCAGCTGGAGGCTCTTCGCTTTCTGGTCGAGGACCCCAGACTGGATATCAAGGTGATTCAGCTGGTGAGAGACCCCCGTGCCATCCTGGCATCACGGATGGTGGCCTTTTCTAGTAAGTACCAAACATGGAAAAGCTGGGCCAACAAAGAGGTGCCCATAGACGACAACGACGAGGAGGTGAAACGACTCCAAGGGAACTGCAACCAAATCCGCGAGTCGGCCGAATTGGGCCTGAGCCGGCCGGACTGGCTGGAGAACCGCTACATGCTGGTGCGCTACGAGGACATCGCCAGGTACCCCATGCGGAAAGCGGCCGATATGTACAGGTTCACCGGGGTTCCGTTCACGTCGCAGGCCAGGGAGTGGATCCTTAAAAACACCCACGCTTCAGAGAGGGCCGGAGGGGTTTATTCTACACAGAAGAATTCGTCAGAACAGGTTGAAAAATGGCGCCTCAGTATACCCTACAAACTGGCCCAAGTGGTGCAAGACGTTTGTGGGCCAACCATGGAACTGTTTGGTTATAAGTTTGTCGAAAGTGAACAGATGTTGGTTAATAAATCAATTCGTTTGCTCGAAGAAAAAGACTTTGATTTCTCATAGCTTGAGTTTTTCAAGTACTGAACAGTCCCTCCAGGATTTCGCAGGTCTTTTTCGAGACTGTTGTGGCCTTAAATGCCAGATTTTGCGGCAGCTTTTCTAAAGAATTGCAAAGTTGTGGTGTTTTTAGGCATTTCGTTCCAATAAAGTTGTGAAAGATTTTGTGATTTTGTCCCCCTCTATACTGATTCTTTAACAATTAATTAAAATGAAGGGAACAAAACCACTTTTATTTTCATTAACCATTAATCATTTAGTTATTTTTGAAGGTAAATGTGAGACGTTTTTATCAGACACGCTTCCAGACTGCATCTTCTAACCGTGATAAGGAAGTTGGTTCGCTGATGTATGGCTCAACGTGTTGTGGGAAACGACAATGAATGGTCAAAACTTGCGGAAAAGCTGCGGTAATTGGTCAAAATTGCACATTCGTGCGGGTTGGCTAAATTTGCGTTAATAGTTGCGTTCGCAACGTCGCGAAATTCTGGAGGGTCTGACTGAAAACCACACTCTACAATTTGCTATGTACCACACTGGAACATGTGTTACTCTGGTGTCTACAGGATCAAATATTTTGTTGGATTTTTTATTTCATTCTGATTGTTACAATGGATTCATTGATTTCGCTGCTTCTACTCAAAAAGGGAATGTGTGCGTATGAAAGTGAATGATTATTTGTCAGTGTGAACACAGCACAGCACCACACCACAACGAAATGTGACCTCTGCATTTGACGCATTCTTGAAGGAGCAGTGGGCAGCTGATGTGGGCTGCGTCCAGGGAGCAGTGGTTGGGGATGGTACCTTGCTCATGAGTACCTCAGTGGTACCCTTACCAGTGGAATTCACACCGGCAAACCCCCCAAACTGTTACACTACCAACTGTGTATGGGGAGGTGTGTATGTCTTCCTGACCCAGCCTTATTTTGGGAAAAATTTCAGACTAAAGCTGAGGATATGCCTGCTTTTGGGAACCAAACATGATGCCCCAGTGTTGGTTTTTGCTAAGCTGTCTTTGGTATGAAAAAGCATTGAAGAAAACTGAAAGAGCAGAAAACTGCGAGTGTATATTGTGAGCTTACTTTTTTGCTGGTTTTGTGTTAACCTTCACAGAGCTCTGGGCAAATATTTTCATTTATTTTTATTTCTAAGTGTGATACCAACATTCACATCCCAATTTTGTAAACAAACGTCTTTCCCTGGGAATCATCTGAAAGTGTGACGTCATTACGTCCTGTAAAGCCTAGGAATCAAACACTTCTACACAGAATGACATGACTGAACTGTGTTTTATATTATTTGATATTTATCTGAAGAAAAATTAATCCTACACCTGAAAATGACAACAAACAGCCCATAACGTGGGCGATCAGTGGAGATGGTGAAATGAGCTTCCAATAACATGCTACTTGTCTGTTTGTCTTCCATTCCTTGTATGAAAGTAACATTCTCACTGAAAGTGAAATTCATTTTGTAAAAATAATAAATCGTCGCACATGTTTGTTAATTAATTAGTGTTTTAATAACTCAGAATCCCTTTAACTTACAGAAACCACACACGTACCGGCAGAATCGCAAGACTTTCAACTTACCGGACATTATATTCATTCCTCTGTATGTGAAATTATTTGTGAGTAATTCCGTACACAAAGCCAGAAGTAATTGCGTACGAATACATTAACTATATTATTCTTCATGTAAACACACATGTTAACGCTCACGGTTAATTTTATAGACCAAAATGAGTCCAAATCTGCTCAAAATTACCCAAAACTTAAGTAGTTCTTCATTTTCATAAATATAGAAAAATGCATGATTTGTTATCAAATAATTTTATTCTGTGTCCAGATGGATACCAAATGGATAAAGAAGTGTTTCCGCCTGACACTAACCTTATTCTTTTTCACAGTACTGAGCCATAGAATGTCTCTTCGTAATAACAACTCTGCAAGTCAATAAAACACACTGTTCATACTATTTCTAGTACAACCCCAAATCAGAAAAAGTTGGGACGGTATGTTAAATTAAAATCAAACTGAAAACAGTGCTTTGTTAAATTATCTTTGACCTGTATTACATTGAATTTTATTGTTTTTTCAAAAAAAACACGTATTCCAATTTTGGTTCTTGCAACACATTTCAAAAAAAGTTGGAAGGGTAAAGAATTTACCACTTTGTAATGTTGCCGTTTCTTTTCACAACACTTAAGAGATGTTTAGGGACTGAAGACACCAAGTGATTAAGTGTTTTTTAGGTGTAATTTTGTCCCATTCTTCCTGCAAACAAGTCTTAAGGTGGGCAACAGTACGGGGTCTTCGTTGTCGCATTCAAAATGCGCCACACATTCTCTATTGGAGACAGGTCGGGACTGCAGGCAGGCCAGTCAAGCACCCGTACCCTCTTCCTCCGCAGCCAGGACTTTGTAATGTGTGCAGAATGTGGTTTTGCGTTGTCTTGTTGAAATATGCATGGGCGTCCCTGCAAAAGATGTCTTCTTGAAGGCAGCATATTGTGCTCCAAAATCTCTATGTACTTTTCAGCATTAACGGTGCCATCACAGAAGTGCAAGTTACCTTCACCAAGGGCACTGACACAACGCCATACCATGACAGACCCTGGCTTTTGGACTTGTTGCTGGTAACAGTCTGGATGATCCTTTTCCTCTTTGGTCCGGAGCACACGGCGTCCATTTCTCCCAAAAAATACCTGAAATACTGATTCATCTGACCACAGTACACGTTTCCACTGTGTGATGGTCCATCCCAGATGCCTCCGAGCCCAGAGAAGTCGACGGCGCGTCTGAACACTGTTAACACAGGGCTTCCTTTTGGCACAGTACAGTTTTAACTGGCGTTTGTGGATGTAACTATGTAAGTAGTCCTGAGCCCATGTGGTGATATCGCTTATAGATGAATGACCATTCTTGATGCAGTGCCGCCTGAGGGATCGGAGATCACGGTTGTTCAGCTGAGGCTTGTGCCCTTGTCCTTTACGCACTGACATTCCTCCAGATTCCTTGAATCTTTTTATTATGTTATGCACTGTTGAAGGTGAAACATCCAAATCTCTTCCTATCTTTCTTTGAGGAAGGTTTTTAAACATTTCAATAATTTTCTCACGTATTTGCAAACTGGCGATCCTCGGCCCATCTTTGCTCCTAAAGGACTAGACCTTTCTTGGATGCTGCTTTTGTACCAGATCATAATTACAATCACCTGTTGACATCACCTGTTTCAAATCACATCATTATTTAACCAATTTACCTCATTACTAGCCCTAAATTGCTCCTGTCCCAACCTTTTTTGGAAAGTGTTGCAGGTCTGAATGACAGAAAAGGATGTATATTTACAAATGAAATGAAGTTAACCAGACAAAACATGAAATATTTTGTGTTTATATTGTCTGCAATGAAATACAAGTCAAAGTAAATTTAGAAATCACGCTTTTTTATTTGCGTTTTCCATACTGTCCCAACTTTTTCTGATTTGGGGTTGTAGTTATGTCTACAGTTTCAGCACTTTTACACTACATAAAGCTAAACAATAAAAAATTCTACAGACGCAGGTTAGTTTTCATCAGAAATGGACTTATTGCAAGACAGTGTCAAATCTGAGTGGCGCAGGACGACCTGAACACAACAACAACATCAACAACAAAGCATGTATGGTTAACTTCTACACACACACACACACACACACACTAGAATAAACAAAAGCAGAGAAAAATACTCCTAATTCTCTTAGTGGTGTAAGAGCTACATATTTATGAAAAACATCAAATTAAAAAAGCTGTGTTTTTATTTTCCATACAAACTAAAACTACTCCTCTTGGACATGTCCCAAGTGTGTGGGTGCCACTGAAAAGTTAAAATACTTCAATCTTGGGGCACTAATAGAACGGCTGAGGATAAAGATAAAGCAGAAGGTGAAGTGGTCTTCAGTTCTGCCACAATACACATAAGAAGCAAGAACAGATGATAGTTTCATAGCTTTCATCGTGTCCGTTTCTAGAGTCTGAATTATCGTCTCTCAGCTGCATCAGACAGTGTCAAAGTCAGATAAAGGTGATGAGAGGAGTTTTAACAAGAAAGTTCAGAAGTTAAGATAGAAAGAGGGAAAACAGAAACAGCAGCACAGTCAGTCTTTTTATAGTAGGTTGACCTAAAGTTACCCCGGAAATGTAATATGGGAAATGTAGTGTGAGATTGGGAAAATTTTGTATTTTTTGTGCGTCACTGGGCAGTAGGTTTAACACAGTTTTATAAATTCATCATTATAGCGTTGTCTAATATTGTCCTTTTTTTGTCATCAAAGGCAGGTCAGTCAACTTTTTTGTCGTCTTGACTATACAGTATACAGTGGGCGGCACGGTGGTGCAGTGGTTATCACTGTCGCCTCATGCAAAAACATGCAATACAGGTTAATTGCAACTCTAATTTGTGATTGTGAGTGTGCTTGTGTGAGTGTGTGTGCCCTGTGGCGTATTGATGCCTGCTCAGGGTTGCTCCCCGCCTTGCGTCCGTAGTATTATGCCTGGCTGCTGGACATAGTTCATATATACACTACCAGTCAAAAGTTTGGACACACCTTCCCATTCAATGTTTTCTCTTTATTTATTCTCTTTATTCTCTTTATTACTATTTACATTGTAGATTCTCACTAACAGCATCAAAACTATGAATAAACTGTGTAAAGGCTGTATGACCAAGAAGGAGAGTGATGGAGTGCTGCGCCACATGGCCCGGCCTCCACGGTCACCTGACCAAACCCAATCGAGATGGTTTGGGATGAGATGGACCGCAGGGTGAAGGCAAAAGGGCCAACAAATGCTCAGCATCTCTGGGAACTCCTTCAAGACTGTTGGAAAACCATTTCAGGTGACGACCTCATGAAGCTCATCGAGAGAATGCCAATGTTTACTACGTAATTCCATATGTGTTCATTCATAGTGCCTTCAGTGAGAATCTACAATGTAAATAGTTATGATAATAAAGAATAAAACATTGAATGGGAAGGTGTGTCCAAACTTTTGACTGGTAGTGTATATACATATTTATATCTAATATGTATTTTTCATTTAATCGTTTTTATTTACTTTAGATTCAGCTTAATTCATCAATATCAGGTCATAATATTAGGGCTGATCAGTACATGTGTAAAATTCTTTGCTAGTAATAGTATTTACACATGAGGACATGTTCTAAATTACAAAATCAATGTTTTTATATTTTAGAACTCACTTTAGAAAATCACAAAAAATCATGCGTAAGAAATCTTCTTAAAGTCAAGAAGAAGAAGTTGAAGTTGAACTTTTCTTCATACAGTAACACATGCCGACGTGGGGTTTACTCAAGTTAAACATCGACAGCATCATATTTTCTTTTCCACGCTGGTTCTCTTTGACTCATTCTTCCTCCTGGGTGCGTTTCACTGCTGTTTCTCATAAGGCGGCGTTGTGTGTGGAGACAGGGAACAGGAAATGTGTGTGAGTGTGAGTGTTCATGAAATTTAGGGGTTTTGTGAGGACCTGACTAAAATATAGGACATTTTTTTCATGGCTTTGTGGGGACATTTTTTTGTATGTGAGAGGATTTTACAGATAATGTCCATGTTTTATATGAAAAGTCATTATGGGAGTCAGTGGATGTACCTCACAAAAATAGTAATACGAGTGCATGTGTGTACAAGTTTTTAGTGAGGTGTTTGTGAGGACCTGTCTGTCCCTTTAAAGGAAAGAAAACTATGATTTGTCCACTTATCATGGCTTTGTGAAGACATGTCTCCAGAAGGAAATTAACTTTATAGAAGATGACCGTTTTTTGACTTGACTTTTGGGTATTGGGGTTAGTGTTAGGGTTATGTGTAGCTGTATTAATGGAATCAATGAAAGTAAAGCCTCGTAGAAAGTCTCGTAGAGCCGCTCTGACCACACTGAGGCTCACACTCCTGCTGAACACTCCTTTCATTCAGTCCCTCACCCCCAACCCAACTCTTCCTTCTCCTCCCCCTCCATCGCTGCCCAAAACACAGATGCTCCCTGTTCACCAGCCAACAGCCACGTCAACCACCACACACACCACTAACATAAAATGTGGGAATAAACTTTAATTATTAATTCAATTCAATTTTATTTATATACCGCTCTTTACAACAGACATTATCACAAAACACTTTATCTAAAATTAAACCTTTTATTGACATATTGTGAAATCTTTATTAAACCAGTACTAAGGCTTATTGAGATTAAAAGTCTCTTTTGCAAGTCTGCAAGACTGTACTTACTCTTTATTTTCTAGTTTAATTTAATGTGGTTAACCTCTATTGTCTACATTCTGTCTTTAGATAGGATTCTGTCTTACGATCTAAAATCTGACTAAAACTAATAAGAATAACCGCCAATGTTAACACTGCTACAGCCTCTAGAATCACCACTGTTGATGGTAATCTGATTATTTGCTTCAGAGGGGGCAAGACTCTTCGATTTCTCCTTGTTGATGTTCCCACAGGGTGTAATAAAGTAGCAGGAGGCAGGAGGAGAGAGTTCAACACAGATTTGCTTTGCTGACCTCTGCTGCCTGCACAACGCCTCACTATTGCCTCACCAAAAGCCTGAGGGAAATCACACTAATGCCACTGAAGTAGCAACATTTACTCTCTAGGAGTAGAGGTTATTACATAAGAGGTACTTCGTTGTGTTCCACTTATGACTTTTTATCTAAAAATGTTCATATACTCTTTCCACTGAGTGTTCAAAAGTAACGTTCGTGCTTGAAGGACATTTTATTTTGCTTGAATCCTCAAGACTTTTTGCACTCTTTTACCTATTTTCCATATACACATCAGCCATAATCTTATTTAATTATATACATATTTAATTATTTTTTTAAATAATGCTTTAAAGTTTTCATTATTTATGGTATTGGCCGAGTTACTACTAGTAGGAAGTAGTTTAGTGCAGTTCATTCTACAGCCAGTGGAGGGCAATGTGGTAAAGCGTCATGACCGTAGACATACACTCTGTAGGAAACAGCTATTTTACAAACAGAATTTTTCTCTTGTGCCAAGAGAAAAATGTTTTGGTGAATTTTCTTATAAAATGAAAAACAGCGCTAAATTTGGGGTTAAAAGTTTGTTTTAGCCCAAACTACAGAAACATGTAACGAGTATAATATTCCGGAAAATGTATTAGAAATGCCTTACAGTATTGCGTTACAGCAAAAGGAAATGCGTTACTGTACTTTAGAAACAATTTACTTCCAACACTCAATATTTATACTAAATAAAATTTACTTTGAGCAGTATTCAAGGCAAGAAAGAAGGAAAGTTACTTTCATACAATGAATGGAAGCTAAAGAGACGAGCAGCACAACTCCATTTTTAAAAAATCTATTTTTTCCACTTCCCACATTCCAGCATTGTTAAATAATCATCATCTGATTATAATCTACATGAACATCAAACACATTCAAGTTCTGTTATTCTGTGCAGACGTGTTTCATTCTTCTACTTTTTGTAACTGAGTGTCAGCATGATGTTCACACTTTCAGATTAACGCTACTAATGCTGTCTGCTTGCTCTTGAGTACCTCAGTGGTACCTTTATCGGTCCAGCACTTGGACCGGCGACCTGGGGCAGGTGGTTGCGTAACGGTTGGGCGTTCGCTATATGATCAGAAGGTTGCAGGTTTGAATCCAAGACCGGTAATGTTACTAATGAGGTACTCATGAGCAAGGTACCATCCCCCAGCATTTCCCCGGGTGCTGCTCATGTCAGCTGCCCCCTGCTCCTTCACAGACAGGTCAAATGCAGAGGTCATATTGTGCGTTCACAATGACAAATAATAACTCACTTTCACTTCTGATCATGGGACCAACTCCCTAAACGTTACAGTACTAACTGTCATGAGCGCTCTTCACTGTTTGCAGATTCTCTTCTTATCTAAGACCAAGTCTCACGTGGAAGACATTGTTGAATGTCAGAAACTTTAAGAAAACTGTGTTAATTGGTTTTAAGAACAAATACCTTCTTAAAAATGCCTGTTGGGTGTACTTTGTAGTAAATATTAAAACAGTAACATGCAAATGGAGGAAATCTCAAGATGTGTTGAAATATAGTTGGGTTTAGTTGAGTTTTACCAGCAGAGGGCAGTGGGGCTCTTTCAGTCTTCTCATCAAACGTTCTCATTAAATAAAAGCCATGTTGCGAATTTTGAACCTCTTGAAAATATCTGCATATGATCTTCCCTGAAAGGTAATTTTTCTACAGGAATGTACAGCTTTTAAGGGTGTGAAAATGAAGTTGGCTCTGTTACACACTCGTTCTATGTTATAAATTTGCATTTTGATCTGTTCAGGCAACAAGCTTCCAATACTTAACACGATACTTAACAAGATCTTTTAAGAAATATTTTCATATCAAAATTCACATTTCCAATAAGCAATTATTTTATATTATATATTTTGTATTTTACAAGCAAATTAATCTTTCCCTGAAAAATAAAGACTAACAATAGAAACAAACAGCATTACAGTTTTTCCTCAATTGCTTAGATGCTGCAGTCAACTCCACGTTTTCAAATCAGTTAACACGCAGGCCTAAATAGAAGCACTCTGGTAAAAATGACACATTTTGTTCGCAAACGGCTGCAACAGGGAATAAACATTTAAAACCTGCAACAAAAGCTAATTTTGCCTTCAAACAACACAACTTGCAGGTAAATGTGTGCACTCTTCCAATCAATCATTACACAATGGACAAGAAAATATAAAATGCAGCAGTCAGTGTGAAAGAGTGCATCTTTCCTTGTAATTGTGCTTCCCTACAAGCCTGTGCCATTTGATGACTTTTTACGTATGGGGTTTGTGCCAAATTTACCGTCTTGTAAAGAACTGAATCCAGAATCAGAAATACTTGGAAACTGTGTGAGCCGTTTTGCAAATAGTGTAAAAATGTGTGAATCCAATGAAAAAGTGTTCACACACGTTCAAGAGATGTCTTCAGGTGTGCTGAGATGGTGATGATGAAAACCAAGAGGATCCCACTGTCTTTACGCAGGTCTAAGCAATCGAGAAAATCTGTAATCAACAGTCTATAAAATCTCTAAAAGCAGGCAGAATTAATATTGTTAATCTGAAAGTGCGAACGCCAGGCCGACATTATGCTCCAAAAAGACAACAAATGAAACACTTGAATTACAAAACGTTAATGTGTTTGATGTTTATGTAGAATATTTATAGGTGTAAAACTGAAAATCACAAAAAACAGCCTATAACCTGGACAATAATTAAACAATGCTGGAATGTCAGTGGAGAAAAAATTAGCATTTTTTGAAAGGAGTCGTGCAACTTGGCTTCCATTCATTCTCTGAACATTACTTTCCTTCTTGTCTTGAGTATTGTTCAAAGAGAAATTTATTTCATATAAAAAATGAAAACTTTGTATAATTTTTTGTACAATCAAATTGATAAGAACAGATCTGATAAATAAGTCATATTAACATAATTATTTTATTTAACTCAACCCTAAAAAAAATCACAAGTACAACAACAACTACAGCTATGTTTAAGAGTTTACTTTATTTTATGGATTGAAATTTGCGCATTTGTAATAACCACAAGTTGTGGTATTTGTCAGTAACATACTACATTTTACAGATTAATCAAATTAAACATTCATGTAGGATGTAATATGAAACACCAAATTGGGATTTCTTAAAGAAAGCAATGAATACAAAGCTAACCCTAGAATTAAAATAGAAAATATATATACAATTTGATTTCACTTGAAACTTTTAAGCCAGCTATTGAACTTAAGTTTTTTAGTTGCACCATGCAGATTTTTCAGTGTATAAGGTATATTTTACAGCATTTTTCTGTTCTAGACTACGTTTAGGTCCAAATGTCAGAATCTTCACCTGCAGATGGTTTTATATTTGTCTTCACAGAGGAATATCATCTATATTTCTATATACAAGACATCTAGAAGATAGATTTCAATTCAAACATAACTCTAACTGAGAAAAGCGTGTCTTTATAAGACAGCACATATTAATATTTAGGAGATGAAAAATGTTTTTGGCTGAAATCAATATATTTGTTTTAAAGAATGTAAATTAGAAGAGCAGAAGAGATTTCATTTTTATTTCTATAGTTATGGTTATGGTTTAGAGGTTACTCAGCTGGAATATTTACAAAAATTATAGCAAATAAATGTGTGTGTGTTTCTGTGTGTAAGTAAATGTGTGTGTGTGTTTCTGTGTGTAAGTAAATGTGTGTGTGTGTTTCTGTGTGTAAGTAAATGTGTGTGTGTTTTTGTGTGTAAGTAAATGTGTGTGTGTGTTTCCGTGTGTAAGTAAATGTGTGTGTGTTTTTGTGTGTAAGTAAATGTGTGTGTGTACGCTTATTGTGGCCCTAAATTGTAAGACATGTTGTTATTAGTATGACTTTGGAGATTAAAAATGGCATCCCTGGTGGGTTTTTTGGCTATTAAAGTGAATTTAAGGTTTTATATTTCAAATATTTGAATGTGAAATTTTTAAAAATGTGAAATTAGGGGCAGAGTGAAGTAAATGTGTGCGTCTTATTTTGAGGACAAGATAAATGTTATTTTAGACACCTGCCGTTTGGGGACAGATCTACCTTTGGGATGAAAAACTGTTACTGACCGGCTTCTTGCTGCTAAAGCGAACAGAAACGGAATTTGAATTGAAGAATTTGATCAAAAATAACATGGTTATGGTTAAGCACGTTAACCAGCCATAGGCTTATTTAAACTACACCCCTCATGATGTACGTGGAATGTACCTAAAAGTAGAGAGAAGTAACTGTGTGTGTGTGTGTTTGCTTTAGCATGACCACTTCCTGGGAGGATGTAAGAAGAATCCCCTCTTCAAAGAGTGTGAGGTCCAGCACTAATCCGCAGTTAATGGCACCCAGGCCGGCCGACCGACCCGACCCTCTCGCCTCACCACCACCCGCCTCCCCCTCCAAAACCTCTTACCCCTCCCTCAAACCCCTGCCTCACAAAAAAACCTTATACCACCCGCCCCCAATAACCCCCTCACCTCCCCACTAAAACCTCTTACACCACACCAAAACCCCCCTCACCCTCCCGTACGTACCACACCAGCTCGCTCTCATTATGTACTGTACTGTGAGCTGCATTTCACTCATCATTTCACTTTTGCAGTCACACTTTTTGTGTGTGTGTGTATTCTTTTGAAGACAACTAATCGTCCGAAATGAAAATGGTGATTTAAAAATGTAATTTCCACAAGTTTGATATAAAAGGTCCAAATAAAATGTGAATATTATAGTCTTAGTGCCTGTTTACATGTATGCGAATATTTTTATAAACGCATATTTTTTTATACGTTTGAATCTATTTTCCTTCTGTAATAAAAGTGTTCATTTAGGATTAGAGTTAGAAACGTCAAAGTCAAAGTAAACTTTATTGTCGTCTCTGCTACATAATGTACAAGTATACAGAGAGACGAGACGAGACGACGTGGCTCCAGTTTTAACAGTGCAAAGAACAAATAAGGCACGTAGAATGAGAGAAATATGAAAAGAACAGAAAATATAAACTTTAAACTAGAGTGAAAGTACCAAACACCAGGTACCGTTACCGGTTTAGATGTGAAAGGTACCCAACCCTATTTACACCCCTAGTATCTTATTGTGATGGGGCCTAAAGAAATATCCCTGTGATTCTTATAGTGGATATCTTAAAAAATTAATAATTCAAAACACGTTGTCAACGTTGGACATTGTTCATTTTGGAAAAACGACATTTAGATACTAGTGTCAAAGTGGTAAAAAGCTGTAAAAGGAATGTAAGAAAAGTTAAATTTTCATCATTGAGGTTATGGTTTGAATTTAATTTTCGGTTATAGTTTTTCACACTCATCCTAATGTGCATGTAATGTCCCCACGAGTTGAGTGAATAAACGTGAATGTGAGTGAGAGACAGACAGAGCCAAAAGCAGCTTTTGTCAAACACTTCCTCTCACATTTGAACTTGCTGATACATAAATTACTTGCACTGTTGCTCTGAACTGTTTACAAGAGTTGCGAAGCTGATCGTTCCAACGTCTCTCTCTCTCTCTTTCTCTCTCTCTCTCGGTGACCTCAGGCCCGCTTCGTAATGAATGCAAACAGTGAAAAGCCGCTGATCCCAATCACGTCTCATTTCCATCCCAGAATGAGGAGGCAGCCTCGTGCAAACACAGATGTTTTAAGGACACTTTGGAGATAATTTCGGGCTTTGCTGGTTTTTAAGGCATTTCTGTAAACGGTTGGCTGTGTTACGGGACGCTGGGAGCACATGAGGCCGAGACGGGCCGGGGACGGCGGGACAAGGAGGATTTTATTTATTTATTTATTTATTTTGGCGGGGGGGCGGGATAGGGGGCCAATTAAACGCCGGCCGGCCGGGAGTGTGGGCTAATTCTGTCCAATCACAACCGGGTCTTGCTGCTTCCCCACGTCGCCACGCTCCACCTCCGAACCCTCCCACTGCCCCGGTGTCCGTGGGGAAGACTCTTATGAATATTTCAAACACTGATAACAAACGGAGCACTGAGAGGTCAACCAAGCTGCAAATCAGTCCGGCTCGCAGGCGGAGGGACAAACTAAGGCCTCTACTAACGTGCAGTTGTGTACGTCAATGTTCGGAGATGTGAGGGTAAGTAAAAGCCAAGATTCCTAACAAAGAAAATGACGAAAATCACACTTTAGCATCCAAGTAAAATAACATTGCAGTATCTGATATGAACTGCAATTAATGTATTAATGTAAAGCATAAATGTAGCCATCACAAGTAATGTTCAACTCTAATAACTCACTGTCAAAATGTGAAGTGATCAAACTTTAACAAACTTTATCAAGCTGCAAGAACATTTTTACCTCCAGGGCTGGTAAAGTTACCACTGAGCTACTCATGAGCAAGGTACCGTCCCCAAGCACTGATCCCCGGGCGCTTGTTAGCTGCCCACTGCACCTTCACGGATGGGTTAAATACAGAGGTCACATTTGGTTGTGGTGCGCTGTGTGCTGTGCTGTGGTGTGTTCACAATGACAAATACTTTCATATTGTGCACTCGCAAGAATATTTGTTTCAAAAAATTGAGTTACCGCCAAACTAAGCTCAGCATTTGGTCACTATATAAAATTTGAGAATCAGTTTGATACCAAACCCGATATCCGTCATGAGTCTCTGCACTGTTTCCTCTCTTTTATTCCTAAACTGCAACAAACAATAGTCCTGAACGTGACATTTCCATTGGAACCAATCACAGCGCAGCGCTGTCAGCGAACACTGTCGTCTTTCAAGTGAGTGTTTTTAGTGGTGATTAAGCGGTTTGGATAATGTATAAACGAATGATTGACGGTGAATGATTAAACTCTGACGGTATGGATGAGCTGGTGCTCGTTCCGTCCGTGGGAATGAGACGAATGCGGTTTGCGGAAGACGGCAAGATGAATGTATTTTTTAGAAATCTGTGCTCCAACGTAAGTGATGTTGTCCAAGTTTGCTGCTTATCATATGTATAGATAACTTTTGTTATCTAACTTGTACTCACACAAAAACATCTGTTGCTCATGCGGAAACATCTTAGGGCCTGTGTCCACCAAACGTGATGTTTGTGCTGGGCAGCACCTATTTTTAATACAAATCCATGAGCTTCAACGGTCACTGCGCTAAGCGGCTTCAGTGGGAAAACAAAAGGGCGGTGGAGATGGTTTTTTTACCGCAGCGCTCAGAGTGCTTCAGGATGAAATCCGTTCAACTTTTAGAACAGTGCTGCGCTCGTCAATGTCACCTCTCTTGTTAGCCAATCAAAATCGATGAAAGGCAGGACGTATAAATCGGTGGCACTCTTCCAGCTGTTCTAGCAAAGCCGTCGCTAATGCTAAGATGTGATTTCTCCCCATTGTAAAGATAATCTCTTTTATGTCGGCTAAACTACCGATCTCAAAGGAACAGGTTACAATGTTTAAATGAAATAGAAACGAATGTGGAAGTGCCCGATGATGCTTTTCGTAACTTAGCAACACCAAGCACTGAGGACAGTGCAGAGAAAGCGCTCTGAAAGTGAGATTTTGACCGCTCTCACAAAAAAAAGTGTATATGAGGACACATGTGGTGCCATGTTAAAACATCTTATCCTCACTTGAGAACATCTTAAGCACATGTGTAAAAATATCTTGCGCAAACGCGGGGAAATTTCAAGATGTTTTCACATAAAAACATCTCATGCTCACACGAAAACACACACAAAACATTTTGTGCTCACACAAAGACATCTCGCCCTCATCTGAGAGCATCTCATCCTCACTCAAAAACATTTTATACTTGCGCAAAAACATCTCGTGCTTATTCAAAAACATCTCGAGAACATCTTATGTCCATGTAAAAATATCTTGTGCATAAGCACGAAAATCTCGTGGAATCATCTTGTGCTCACACAAAAACATCTCGCGCTCAAGCAAGAAGACTTTATGCTAACTCAAAAACACCTGCGTGCAGGTAAAAACGTGCTCACATGAAAAAAATTTTTCCTCATGAACAAACAGCTCATGCTCATGCAAAAACATCTATGCTCACTCAAGAACATCTAATGTTCAGGTAAAAAATCTCGTGCATGCGCAAGAAAAAGTTGTGGTCACATGAAAACATCTCGTGCTCATGAAAAAACATCTCACAAGCATTCAAAAGCATTCATGATCATGCAAATCATTTTGTGCTCACACAAAAACATCTCGCGCTCAAGCCAAAATCTTATGCACACTCGAAAACATCTCATGCACACTCATGAATATCTCATGCTCATGTAAAAAAAAAAAATCTTGTGCACATGTAGGAAAATCGTGTGGTGACGTGACAACATTTTGTGCTCATGGGAAAATGTCTCACAAGCATATAAAAACATTTTGTGCTCACTCAAAAACATCTTGCGCTTATGCGACAGCATCTTATGCTCACACGAAAGCATCTTGTGCGCACACAAGAACATCTCACGCTCATATAAGAGCATATGAACACACAAAAAACATCTTGCACTCACCTGAACACATCTTATGCTCATCTCGAGCACACGTAAAAGCATATCATGTGCATGCAAAAAATATCTTGTGAACATCTCGTGCTCACGCAAACATTTTGTGCTCACACAAAAGCGTATTGCGCCTACGTGAAAACATCTCATGAGCACACAAAAACAAACGAACGTACATGTGAAATGTGTTTTGCGTTTGAGCACACACAACCATCTTGCAAAAACAACGTCAGCATGCAATTTAATCTCACATTCACACAAACCTTGCATTTACCTTTTAATGCTATTTATTAAGTTATTATTTTTCAGTTCTATTTTGTTCACATGTTTGATCCCAAGAGTAATCTGATTGTGACGTGTAACACTCCTGAGACTGACTCCGGCATCACAAAATCTAATTCAGTAGCTGCTACTTTCCTCCCTCCCGTCTTTCAGACGTCTCTTGTACAGACTTGGACTGACAGTCGCGTCCAAAGCTCTGGGCCTTTTTTAATTAAAGAGAGTAAAGGAAAGGCCTGGCAACTCGGCAGGAAAATTCCACAACTGCTCCTCTGCAGTCCTGCGCAGCGGCAACGAGCTGTCCATCATCGGTGTCATTGTCGTCGTCGTGGTTTCCCGCCTCCCTGGTTCGTGGACGAGGACGGAGCTGTAAAGCGAGATGGCGAGCGTTATCACTATCGCTTACACGACTGCCGTTGTGCCTCCCAGACACGACTAACTTCTTCCACAAAGGTGGGCTTGGAGGAAAACGTGTTTACAGCGCTAATTTTGCCAGCTCCTATGGGATTTAATCTTTAAATTTAGAGGTGTGAACCTTCACTCGCGTCACTATTCCATTTGATTACCATTATTAGGTCAACGATACAATATCTCGTTGCATCCCGGTGCATCCCATCAATTTTTCTACATTACTTCACATTGCACACAGATCGTGCAGCCATAGTTGCTACCGGAAAGTTCTTTTTAACTTGAATTTTCATGCTACACACCATAAAATCACCAAGCAGTGTCATTATGATATAATTCAGAGGATTTCAACTGCTTCTGTCCCAGGCACTTCCCCAGACTAAGCAGGGGGGAGTATCTTATTGTATTACTTTTTAGATATTTGCATTAAATTCATTATTCATAAAGATGCCCAAATCATCTGGAAATGTTTAGAAAAACAAAAAAAGAATAATTTTAAAAAGTGATTTTAGTAGTGAAACTGGACCGCATTTCCACCGCAGACCACTAGGGTCGAAAAACTCAGTTATAATCGATTATAGTCTGCCACTGTATCGATGCAGAATCGTCAACGTCTGCAACGCGATGCATCAAATATGAGATTCATTTCAAAACCCCTACTATATATATATATATATGGACCAGAACTGATATAGGTTTTTGAAAATTAAAATAATTTATCATGCTAAAAATAACAAATATAGGAAGCTTTAAAAGGGA
>JAVGVS010001341.1:0-15000 GCA_032718565.1 Distichodus sexfasciatus
AATAATAATAATAATAATAATAATAACAACACCCACTAAGATGCTTAGATTTGATCGATATTTCCAGACGATATTTTATGATGTGTTTACTGCACGTGGGAAAGCCAGCGCTTATGCCAGACATGTCCGAGGTGGGACGTTATACAGCCCGCCACTTCTCTCTTAAAATGTATGGTGTTATTTTGTGCCAAGATTCTGAGC
Source organism: Distichodus sexfasciatus (assembly GCA_032718565.1). Taxonomy (NCBI): domain Eukaryota; kingdom Metazoa; phylum Chordata; class Actinopteri; order Characiformes; family Distichodontidae; genus Distichodus; species Distichodus sexfasciatus. The sequence continues at coordinate 202 of JAVGVS010001341.1, forward strand.
ACGCAGCGGAACGTTTACCAACAAAATCTCGTGTCTTTACGCGCTCAACTCTGCCTGCACACGTGAAAAATGTTTAACTAACTAAATTCTGTGTTTGCTTTACAATTAGCGAATGTAAGCTCACACATAGGCCGTGTCCCGAGCCGCGTACTGACACACTTAGTAGTATGGTAGGTAGGCGTCTCAGAAAATAGCCGGGACTGTAGCTTAACGTCTCTCTACTCACTAGGTAGTGCACATGGAGAGTCACTCGCGCCCTGTTTGACTTGGTACACCACATAGGGCGGGAAGTGATCTTAAAATGTTGTGCACTACGCTGATAATGCTCCGCCATCACTGCACTCTGCTTTCACGCTCGCTTGAGTTGGCGCTGTGGTAGGAATGTCAGAACTATGGCGTTATTTTTGTGCGAAAATTCTGAGCGTGCAGTGGAAAGAATATAAAAACAAGCAGCGTAGTTAAGTAGCAACTGTCTTGAGGTTAGTGTTAGTTTTAAGTGAAAAAATGATCTAGCTATTAATTATTAATAACATTAATTATCAGTACAACTGATTATCTGGACACTTCTCCTGCCTCAGCTGATCCATTTACACGTTTCAAATCTTAAAAATGAATTTACATTTAAACAGGCAGTAATAGTGGCAGTGGCAGCACTCAGCAGCTCCTCACCCTCCGAGCCTAGACGTTATAATTCACAATTATGATCATTATCATGAGTGCAGATGCTGTTCTCCTCTCTCTCACGGCCCGCTCTAGAGGCCGCACTCATTTCACTCTGACATTTAGCCTGTCGAGGAATTCACCACATAGTTCTGGCTGTTTCATGAACTCGGCTTACTCAGCTTTTTTCTGTGGGTGAAATTCAAGCTTTATTTTAACTGCCTACACCATGGCGTGTCTCCAAAATTACTACATTTAACAGTCCAGAATCACAATTCAGAATCCAGACAACAGTTCAAATCAGAATGCAGAATTAGCTTCAGTTTCGTTTATTAGTTATATTGGATATTGATGTTTCGCTTCAATATAAGTGACAATAATCATTAAATAAAAGTAACCATAAAGAAATAAAATATAGGTATCAGGCTACTGTACAACTGACTGTAAAAAAAATTATATATATGAATGACAAGCCTCATATATCATATTGGAATAAAATACCGTATATTACATTTACATACGTCATTCATTTGTTCCAGTACACGCATAAGTCGTGACTTAAGTCGAATAAATCCTCTAAAAGTCCCCCAAAAGGTGCCCTAGACGCCATATATATACACCAAAATGTCTTTAATAGCGCCGTCACACATATATATATATACTGCATTTTATTTATTAAAAAGTGATATATTCTATGATATATTAATTTTGTCATTGGTTGTTTACACTTTAATACACTTGATTTTACAGAAGTGATTTTTCTAGAATTGTATTTATTCTGTTATTATTTTAGAATTAGCAGAGTGACTCTGAAAACGACGCGTTGAAACGACGTAATCAGATGTATATATAAGATAAAGGTAGGTATTGTTTTTGGAGCACTGTACTTTTAAATTGTAGCGACAAAGTAGCTGGCACAAATCAGACATGCACATCTGAGGAAGTGTTCACCAGCCATGTGATGGAAGAGAACAGGCAGAGCTGGAGGACAAAAAAACATCTGTTAGCTCCAAGGCACGGTGTCAAAACACCTGCAATTGGGGAGAGAGTGGGAGAACGAGAGTGTGTGTATATATACAGTATATACATTTGTGTCTATATATTTTAAAGCAAGCAGGCCGTGTGTGTGTGTGTGTGTGTGTGTGATTAAGCAGTTTAAGCAGTGTGTTTGTGCGTGAGTATGTATTTTTCTGAGAAGCAGCTCTCGGTAGCCTAATTATCGGCTGTGAAAATGAGAAGTGGGCGGTGTGTTTGTCCGGATCGGGACTCGAAACGGCCGAGCGCCTCGACAAGTCAATTAGCCTGAACTTCAAATGCCTCTCCAGGATCAAACTGTACTTTTCAAATTTAATGACGGAGTTCAAGCAAAGAGGCACCGAGAGAGACGGTCGAGAGAATCATCACCTCGTTACAAAGCCACAGGCAGGTGAAAACCCAGTATTCCACAGTGGCGTGCGAGCATATTAATTAGGGTGCGCGATGGAATGCACTTATATGCCGGAAAAGTCTGCAACGGACATAATCGTTAATATGTCTCAAAGTTGCATCTCTAGAAAATTTGCCACTCTTTTGAATATTTTTCAACTTTGTATGTTGGTGATGCTAATTGGACGTCTTGCCATATTATTTAGCTTACTCACATCCAAAAATGTTAAAGATTTACAGGAGACTCAACATACTTAAATCTAAGTAAATAAAGTAAAGAATTCATTAATTTATTGTCAGTCCATCTGCAAAATTCTCTATGGTGTACCGCAAGGCTCTGTTATGGGACCTCTTTTATTGCCTATGTCTAGCAGAAGATTTTGATAAGCTAGGAGCGAGCGCAAAGCCCTACTTGGTGGAATTGATGTTCAGTTTTAAATACTTTACTAAAGATTCCACCAGCTATAACCGGTCAAACTGTTTTCTGCCTGATATTTTAATGTGTGTGTGTGTGTGTGTTTTAATTTTAATCGGATGAAGACCAGTTTTTAGTGAAAAGAGAAATCCCTATTAGTTGTGAACAAAATGGACAAAGCCAACTGAACATGCGAAAATCTGGTGTCTTAGAAGTTAGTAATCTTGATATAATCCTCGGAATTGACATGTAAATCCTTCAAATCGCAAAGTCTGTCTCCTCACTTAAGGGACTTAACGCAACTTCACGGCGTTAAGACGCTAAAACCCACAATCATCTCTACTCGCTCGTAAGACTGCAGTGCGTTGACCAGCGCGCTTCAAATGGAATAGAACAGACGCTTTGCAGGGCATTAAGACACTTCAGGAAGAAAATCTATTAAAAGCATTACATTGCATTAAAATTCACAATCTAATCTTACACGAATAACAACTAATACTTACTTACAGCTTCTAGGGGCAGCTGGTGGCGTAACGGCAGGGTGTTTGCCCCGTGATCAGAAGGTTGCAGGTTAGGTACTCATGAGCAAGGTACCGTCCCCAAGCACTGCTCCCCGGCGCTTGTTAGCTGCCCACTGCTCCTTCACGGATAGGTCAAATGCAGAGGTCACAGTTCATTGTGGTGCGCTGTGTTCACTGCGTGCTGTGCTGTGGTGTGTTCACAATGACAAATAATCTTTCACTTTAAACTACTAGAGGAGTTAATACGCAATAGCAGCCAGTTGGTCTGCTACTAAACTGACATTTTATATGTACTAGAATAATACACATATTCTAAGAATTGTGTAAACTAATAAAACTTCAGCATAATATAGAATTTAAATCATAGGGTAGTAGTGTAGAATATTTGCTCTACTTGTGTATATGCAAACAGCTGTTTGTGTGTGTGTTTGTGTGTACGTATGTGTGTATACACAAGCAGTGGTGTGTGTGTGTGTGTGTGTTTTAATTGCAAACATCCATTGAGGTGCAGATCATAGTGTAATCACAGGTTAATCATAATGCAAATAATTAACTAATGACTTCATTTCATTATTATCTATTTCTACATCTATGTAATTATCTATAATTAGATCTTCCGCTCATCACAAGGTCTCAAGCTCTTTCTGGAGCAGTTCAGGATGATGACCAGCGCAAACCGTGTTCCTCTGCAGATATGATGTTATTTTATTCCCGGAGTAACATCATCAGGTGACTCAGCTTGTCATCCGCTCTGCCTCTCCAGACGCTGTTCGTTTGTGCGACTTGAGTCGGGCACAGTTCCGCGGCTGCAATCTCTCCAGCTTTGTGAGAGGGAGGGATCGCTCTGTTTCTCCCACTGCGTTGTCCTTGCCTCACTGACCCCACTGCCCCAAAGGCTTAAATTAGGCTGCTCTCGTTTTGCGCCCCAACCCCCCAAATCCCACAAAAGAATGCGTTTCTGCCCCGGCCTTGACTCTCTCTCTCTCTCTCTCTCTCTCTCTCTCTGTCCATCTTTCATTTCATAACTGACAAGCTGTTACACGGTGAAGTGATCTTGCAATGGATAATGGTCAGATAATACTAATAATACTACTACGAATTCTACTAATAACTAATACTACTAATAATAATGCTGCATAAATTTATGTCTTAACAGAGCTTTTTTGAGATTTTTTTTGCAACAGTGAACTCTTCATATCTTCAAAATGCTGTTTCATAGAGAGGCCTAATTGACATGAAAGTGAAAGTGAGTGATTATCTGTCATTGTGAACACAGCACAGCGCACAGTGCACCACAACCAAATGTGACCTCTGCATTTAACCCATCCGTGAGGGAGCAGTGGGCAGCTAACAAGCGTCCGGGGAGGAGTGCTTGGGGACGGTACCTTGCTCATGAGTACCCAAGTGGTAACTTTACCGGCCCTGGATTCGAACCTGCGACCTTCTGATCAGGGGCGAACAGCCTACCGTTACGCCCAGAAATGATAGAAAACCCCTCGATTCTTATATGACCACCGTTAGAGGTTAGTTTCTATGTTAACAACGTATTGAAGCTGTCGCGCCAGAAAAGAGACTTCACTAGCAAGCCGCATCTTTGCATCTTTAATTCTTTTTACACTTACGTCTTGACATGAATACTGTAGTTATGTGGTTTTATCTCATAAACATCACCATCAGCAGTGTGTGGGTGTGTGTCTATGACATACTCGTACACAGACACTGCTGATCAGTCCCTCCAGGATTCCGCAGGCCTCTTTTAAGATTGTTGCAGCCTAAAATACCTGGCACCTTCTAAAAAAAAAAAAATGATGAGGAAAGTCGCGGTGTTTTTAGGCGTTTTGTTGTAATAAAATTGCGGGAGCAAGTCAAAGTTGCGGAAAAATGTGCGATTTTCTCCCCATTTTATATTAACCATTAATCATTTAATTATTTCAGAAGGTAAATGTGAGCCGTTTTTATCAGACACGTTTCCTGCGTCTTCTAAACGCAACGTTTTCTAGGAAACGACAATGATTGGTCAAAAATTGCGGAAAAGTTGCGACAATTGGTGGGAATTGCAGGTTAGTAATGAATTTGCAGCATTCAGGCAGCGTAGGGAAGTCTGGTCGGAACGGGAGATGACGGTTTGATTTTTGCTTCGGCAGCCCCATTAGAGAAGCATCTAAACCTTCAAAATGAGAAGCAAGAAAGAGCCCCTTCCCTCGGACAGCGCAGCACGGAGGCCGGGGCCGGTTAATGAGCGAGGGAGCGTTGCTGTTGTGCTGTTGTGCTGCTGTGCGTTGGAACAGAGATTTTCCTTGTCAACTGCTTATTTCATTTTTAATGGGGTACACCCCGGGGCTGGAGAGTGTGTCGCGTCTCCTCTCACACACACACACACATCCACTAGCTGGGGAGGTCTTCTTGCAAAACACCGACGAGGAACAAAAGTTTGGATGGGTCAGCGTTTGTTACAGGGAGGAATTTTTTGTAAATGTGGCTTCGCGATGATGTTTTATTACCGTTATCCCGGAAAAGTTATAATCACGTAATTACGTATTTGTGACGTGTCCCAGTTTGAATTCTTGCCTTGCCTGAGACACACACACACACACAAACACTGCCTCCTTTGGGGATTCAGTTACCTGCGGTCTCTCTCTCACACACACACACACTTTACCTATCTGGAGTGTCCTTCATGATTATCACACCAACGTCGTGATCATCACACACCCCCACCACACACTCTCTTGACTGTATGGAGTGTCCCTTAGGAACGTCACAAATATAAATTCTGTCATTTCCTGTCACACACACACACACACACATCACTGTTAGTACTGTGTGAGTGTCTCCATTGGCGACTTCAGGTAATGTTTTCTGCAGTGTTTTTTTTGACTCCTTGAGCTCTCGCGCGGGACCTCCAATGAGCTCTGGCCTCTAATTGGTCAGCTCTCCACGGAGGTAGCCAATAGCCTTGCTTAATAAAGCGGGACGCAGCGCATCTTAAATCAGGCAGAACACGAGCACCACGAGGAGCGTAAAATCTCAAGGGTCGTCACGATACGATATTACATCGATTCAGTGGTTAATGATGTATTCTTTCTTTCTTTCTTCCAACAGAAAACATTAATTTATTTGTGACCCTCCACAGCAAAACCAGTCGCTTCTCGCAAATTTTCAAAACTGAGTGATTATGTTTTCATGAAAGCTTCAAGCTTCAAAACGATACCTGTATCGACCTGAATCGGACGACATATGACTGAGATATCAACATTCAAAGGAGTCGGGTTTCTCCTGTCACGCCAAGTGAGAAACGGAGAAATCTGCCTTTGAAGTTGACTATCGCCGTAGCACTCACAGACGCTTGGTGCGGTCGCGGCTACGTTTGCATTTACGCTAGCCTACGCTGCATTCACAGCCACACGGATAGCCTACCTGCGTTAGGTTAACTGAACTCGGGAGACGAAGATGGATTAAGGAGAAATATCTTCACGCTAGTCAACGAGTGGATTTACCGTAAATATTGGAGTAGAGCGGTCAAAACAAACTTTTAACATTCTGCTGGAATTCGAATTCCCACCTCAAGAAAGTCGTTTTTAGGATGGAAAGGGTAAGTTTTTCAGCCAAATTTATTCACAACAGTACAGTATAGACCTTCCACTGTTTCAAAACACTAAAAACAAAAAATCCAAAATTTTACCCCACGCAACATAAACGCTTGTTTTTCTCGGAAACCTCCGTTGTGACAAGCGACTGGTTTTGCCGTGGAGGGTGACATTTACGTCATCGTTCAGAGCATGGCGTGGCAGTTTATTTCATTCAGGGCTCGTTATTACACAAACTTCGTGAAACTTCTTTGTTTCTTCATCTTCACACTAATTTACACACTTCAGCAGAAAACTTGTGTTGCAGCACGTGTGTTGACTGTGTATTTGTATTTCTTTTGAGGGGACGATCCCTCGCTCCACTCCACCTCCGTCTCTGCGTTTATCAGCCCAGTTTCAGTTCGGGCCGAGACCATCTCATTAGTGTGGGCCGCAGAGAAGTCGCGCAGCTAATTTCATTAACATTCCGGGACGTGGCGTTAGCGACGGAGAGGCTGGAGTATTCTACACACACACACACACACACACCGTCTGGCGGTGTCGTCCGGTCGGCTCGGGCCCGAGCTAACGCTTAATTAACCTTTGTCTCCTCAAACCCCCTTTGGCTTTGTCATTCACCAGCGCTGATGGGGGGATTCTGCTGCGGGGAAATAAACGAGTGTGGAGGAGGATGTGAAGCGCATAACCGAGTGGCACAGGCATTCGACTCCTCAATCTAATCCAACTGACATTCACTCGTTTATTTGTTCGTTCAGTTCTTTCTTTTGTTTCTTTGTTTTCACTTTGTAGTTCTTTGTAGTTTTTTGTTTGTTGTTTCATTCTTTCTTTTCATTCCTTCTTTCTTTACGTTCTTTTTGCTCTTTCTTTTTGTTTTTTGTTCTTTTGTTCGTTCTTTTGTTCGTTTTTTACATTTCTTTTCTTTCTTTCGTCTTTTCTTTGTGTTCTTGTTCTTTCTTCTCATTCTTTACTTTTTTCATTCTTTCTTTTTTTCATTCTTCACATTCTTTGGTTCATTTTATGGTGTTTTTATGGGTTGGACGCTTTTATGGTGTACACTGCCACCTGTTGGAGTCCTCAAGATTAAGATTAAGCGCAAGCGCACCCGTCACGTAGCGTTAAGTATGTCGCGGCCCTTAGAAAAGATGCCGCAGTGAGTGAAAAAAGGCGATGAAAATGCAGCGCTTTATAGTTACGGCGGACGCTTTGACAACAAATGCCGCCTGGGAAAAAACTAATAAAATACGAACGTGAAAGTACCAGATGACGCTTTTCGTAACTTAGCAACAACAAGCACGAGAAAGCGCTCTGGAAGTGAGGTGTCGACAGCTCTCTTTAGCTGTTCTTTGGCAGCGGCAATTTTTTTCCCCCAGTTCTCAGGGCTCTTCAAGTAGAAATTTGTTGAAAATGATTTGTTTAATATTGTTTGATTATTTTAACTTGTTCATTCAGTCTGTATAAGAATCCAAACAAACAAAACATAAAAAAACACAATATGACAATATATCGTGATAATTATCGAAATCGATCACTATGACAGAAAATATCGTGATAATGTTTTTGTTCATATCGCCCAGCTCTGTCTAACAGAAAGTTAAGAGTAACAGAGTTTGGCAGAGTAACATATCCAGTTGTTAGTAATTAAGTTCCCATGCTTCCTCCCTCCCTCCCTTCCTCCCTCCCTACATCCATGTCAGCACCTGCTTCACGTCCAGTACTAGACGTTGTTCACGGCAGTGTCTCTGGACTGAGGGAACGTCGTCGTAAGGATATTAATCACCAGCAGCTGCTTCATATTCGGCCCGTGCTTCATGGTCTGTGTCCGTCTCACCCTGCAGCCTGAGAGGAGGTAATTGAAGGTAAATAACGAGGGATTAGCCATGAGGCCGGTCATTTGTACAGGCTGATTTCTGTCCCAAACCTCTGTCCACAGCATGTAATTACCTTCAACCCGCAGACAGGTTAACAAATCCCCACTCACACCTTCCTGCAGGAGAATTCATGTCTGTTTGATGCTGGAGGTGGGATTCAAACCCACAACCTCTTGTCCTAACCACTAGGACCATAGCAAAAATGCGAGAGGTTTGGAGCGATCATGTGGGAGAGGTTTGTTGCTTTGTTAAACGTTGATCGAGTATCTGGTGAGGGTCAGCATTGAAATTAGCTGCTTGACGAATGCATCAGCTTCATACAACCTGCTTTACCATGCAGCCCGGGTTCCGAGACCTACGTCAGACGCTGCATACAAATGTAGACGCGTGATATATCTTCTCCTCGAATCCTCAACCTAGTTCTCGACTCTACAGCAGAAAAGGGATTGATTTTGAATTATACGCACATGGTTCCAGAACCAGCTTGAAGCCTCTTTAACTTTGCTGTCCTCGTTTGTTGGCGCCGGAACTTTGCGACTCCACATAAACCCCCCCGGGGATCATCAGCGCAAATCAAAGCGCGGACTCGTGGGGTTTGCCGAGTTAAACAAAGTTAATTTGGCTGCGAACGAAGATTGATTAGTGATAGCGGGGGGCCGGAGACTCTGACTGGGGGTTTTTTTGTTTTGTTTTTCGCGGCGGCGGTTTGTTGTTATGACTAATTGACGGATGACTGACCTTTAAAAGCGAAAAGTTTGATAATAAGTTTAATATAGAGGAACTGATTGAGAGTGTACACACACGGTCACGCACGGAACGTCTCACCTTTTCACTTTCACCTTTCCAGTCATTATTTGTAACTGATTACGGATCATTTTTAGTGAGTGAGTGATGACTTGTCATTGTGAACACACCACAACACAGCACACAGTGCACCACAACCACGTCACCTCTGCATGTGAAACACCTATGAGGTAGCAGTGGGCAGCTAACATGAACAGCGCTGGGGAACAGTACCTTGCTCATGAGTACCTTAGTGGTACCTTTACCGGTCTGGGATTCAAAACGGCACGTTATATGGGTTAAAAAACGGTGGCACTGACCAAACTAAGCTTGGACCGTTTATCGGCCAGGCTGATATTATGTATTTTGCCGATCGGTCCCCGGTAATCAACCCGGCGGATAATCGGTCGACCCTTAATAACTGGGGATATGTAATTGGGCAGAACGAATGTGGATGTGGTGAGAGAGGACGTGAGCGTCACTGGTGTGAAAGAGGAAGATGTGGAGGACAGGAGGAATTGGAGACAGTTGATCCGCTGTTGCCCCGGAGTTTGTTAAGAGATTGACAGGGACAAAGCAGCGCTGGCCGACCGGCGTGTTAATGATAAGGCCGGCGTGAGCGAGGCAGGCACTAGAAATGGAGATATCACATTAACTTAAGGCAGTTAGGCTTTAAAAAGCTTTCATTACAACTTGCAAATGAGACGCGGCGTCTTTCAAACTGCTACTTCTGTGACCCGTCTCTCCTTCGCGCCGATTTCACACAGAGACGCCGTCGCATCCCTTTGATTCGCTTTCTTAATTTCATCTGCTTTTGAATCACGGCCTTCGCCAAACTCGTAGTGCTTGGAGTTTTGCATGGGCTCCAAGTGAAGGGAGAAGCGGTATTTGCTTGTGTAATACCTTTGAGATGGTTGAGGCGTGGAGGTGGGGAGTAATTTTCGACAGGCGTTTTGGAGCAGCTCATCATCACGGCTTTCATTTACGGTCCTTCGCTAGATAATTATGTTCAAAACGGGGACTGTCGCAAGTTCTATCATATTGAGCACCGTTTTATAGCTGATTGTTTTCAAGTGCTAAATGAAAAAGGGATGATAAAAATGCTTGTCATAATGGTTTGCAACATATACCTATTAGTTAGCGTCTCCAAAAATGCATCGGGGAATTTTTATGCCTGTTTTATCCTTATAAGTTGTGAACCAATTCCAATACGCTTGACAGCCGAGATAATTAAGTGCATTGATTTTCTGAGGCGAGGGTGAGATTGGGGTTTTTGGCTCCTATTCATGTGGGATCCAGTTAACATTCATTTGCATCTTGTTAACAAGTCTATACTAGCTTAGCTTTGGCATTACGGCTGCACTTTTAAATCACTGGAGTTTAGCTCAGTCCAAGTCTATATTAAAAGATGAAACAGAGCAGATTTATTGGTGATGGCAGATCATAATGAATGTCTTGCTCTTTATGAATGCAATTTTTGGTTGTCTTTGTGCATGAACTGTCCAGCCAGTGTCATAAACATGTCAGTAATATGTGACTCTGCACGGCAAAACCAGTCGCTTCTCAAATTCATGAAAGGGCATAAATCAAGCTTCAAAACGATACCTATATGGAATGAATCAGACGACATATGACTGAGATATCAACATTCAAAGGAGTCGGGTTTCTCCTGTCACGCCAAGTGAGAAACGGAGAAATCTGCCTTTGAAGTTGACTATCGACGTAGCACTCACAGACGCTTGGTGCGGTCGCGGCTACGTTTGTATTTACGGTAGCCTACGCTGCATTCACAGCCACACGGATAGCCTACCTGCGTTAGGTTAACTGAACTCGGGAGACGAAGACGGATTCACGAGAAATATCTTCAAGTACAAGTACCGTTATGTTGGTTAAAATGTACTCAATTACAAGTAAAAGTACTGGTGTTAAAAAATACTTGAGTAAAAGTACAAAGTACTCTTCTCAAAAACTACTCAGAGTATTAATTACTTTTTAACCGATGGATGTTTTATTGCGTTGTCAATAGCAGGCATTCGATTCGATTCACCAGTATAAAATATCTACGTTCAAAGCACATTTCTCAGATGAACGAGGTATAGAAAGACAATTTGTTTTGTAAATAAATGTAGATATAAAGCAGGAATTTTGTTTTTTAAAACAATGATAAAAATGTTTTTGAACATGCATAGAACAGTTTAAACTTTTCCCAATACACTGCGAACAACAGGCAGGTAAGTGTCTTAAACTCTTAGACATAATAGCGTTTCTGTCACATTTCACTTTCTGAATCTTTTGTTCAGTTTCAGCAAGAGCTGGTTTTCTAAATTTACAGAGTCTGTCCGGCCTCGTTTGGCTGTGAAGAGTAGACCAGCACAGCTAAAAAGTCGCGGTCGCGATTGCACAGCCTTATTGGCTGCAAAGATGCAGATGAAAGGTTTGAATATTAATTCAAATTGTGGGCGTACTCAGTAGCGACTTTTGATTTTATATGTAGCGAAGTAGATTACATGGTGTAAATTGTACTCAAGTACGAGTAAAATTACACACTTGAAAAACTACTCATAAAAGTACAAGTACCCAAAAAATCTACTTAATTACAGTAACGTGAGTATTTGTAATTCGTTACTTCCACCCCTGCTTTCTACTCCTTACATTTTCAAATCAGGCTCGTTACTCTTGTTTGGTTTCATTTAAATGAGGTCTATCAGGCCGTTTTGCCATGCGTTTTACTGATTCCGTATCAACAACGCGCACCATCCAGGCAACTTGACCGATTGGTTGAGGTTTAAAAATGTACAAACACGCACTGAAAAGAATCCCACTGGCGCATTGGTCTTTGCACATGACGCACAACACGATACGAGAGAGAGAGAGAAAGAGAGAGAAACTAAAAGCAGCTGGCAGCTCGGTGGGAAATGGTGATTGTGAAAGTATGAGGTTAGCTGTTAAAACTAGTCTAAAAAACAAGAGTTCTACAAGAAATGACAATAACGGTGTGAAACCGTTACTTTCCAAATGGTGAGCTCAAAATCCTCTGATGACTCTTTGTCCCGCGCTCTCGTTGGCTGTAGCTCCGCTGACAACTGGTAGGTTTCACCCTGCAACTTGTCTGCGACGCAGAAGCAGCCACATGGTGTGGAATACCACAGGGTGTAAATGTAAAATCAAAAAAGCTCCCTCTAGGCCCACTGGTGAGGAGGAGGATGAGGAGGAAGAGGAGGGAGGCCAATTAGGAGGAATTTTCCCTCTTTCCCTCTTTGTCTTTAGGCAGAAGTGGTCACACTCGCACCTCATCCAAACACAGGTAGCACTCAGGAGTAGAGATCTGATCCAAAAACAGACTTGGGCAATGGCAAGAGTAGGAGACACTAATGAGACCAAAAACAAAAGCTCAACAGTTGGGTCCAGACAGGAAATTGGGTGCAGTGATGGGGGTCAAAACCAACCTCCGTCGCCCCCCAAAGAATCACCAATCGTTACTCTGCGTTTCAGATCATGCTGCTAACGGACCCGGAGGTGGAGAACAGTCTGCTAATCAGCACGGACGAGGGAGCCACCTATCAGAAGTACCGCCTCGGCTTCTTCGTCCTCAGCCTCCTCTTCCATCCCGAGCAGGAGGACTGGATCCTCGCCTACAGCCACGACCAGAAGGTAGGTCATCGGTTCACTACCGGTCATCATCTTCACTACCGTTCCAAACTTGGTTTTAATTGTTTCTTCGACGGTCTCTCCTCCGGGATGAAGCTAAAGGTCATTTAGTTTAATTATATCACAGGTTTCTCCTGCCTGTCTTCAGAGTTGACTGACCTTTTTGTTACAGTTATCCTTCAAATGTGACCCGATCTGCCGTAATGCGTCGGAAGTCGGCGTTCTTTTTTTTTTAGATATGGGCCGATTATGTTGACAAACATCAAACATATCGTTTTTTCTTTTTTGGTCTTATATGAAAGAAAAGGTCTTCAAAATTAATCTGGTCTCCAAAAAAGAAAAAAACGATATTTTTGTGATGTTTTTCAACATAATCGGCCCGTATCTAAATAAATAGAACGCAGACTTCCGACTCATTACGGCAGATCGGGTCACAAATACAGTTTGTAAATCAGAGGTTTAGTTATTTTTAAATGTATGGCGTTATTTTTGTGCCAAAATTCCGAACGCGCAGTGGAACGTTGGTGAGAAAAATCCCTTGTCTTTACGCCCTCAGCTCTGCCTCCACATGTAAAAACAGTTTAACTAAAGTGTGTGTTTGCTTCACTTAGCAAATGTGAGCTCACACATGGGGCGTGTCCCAAACCGCATACTGACACACTTAGTAGTATGGTAGGTAAGGCGCTTTTATCGTACTTTTCTATGTGGTAGTATGCATCTCAGGAACTAGCCGGGGCTGTAGCTTAACGGCTCTCTACTCACTAGGTAGTGCACATGGAGAGTCACGTGGACCCTGTTTGACTTGGTACGCTACATAGGGTGGGAAGTGACCTTAAAATGTTGTGCACTACAGTGATAATGCTCTGCCCTCGCTCCACTCTGCTTTCACGCTTGCTTGACTTGGCACTGTGGTAGAAATGTCAGAACTATGGTGTTATTTTTGTGCCAAAATTCTGAGCGTGCAGTGGAACTTCGACGAGCAAAATATCTTGTTTTTACGCACTCGACTCATTTATCGGCACCGGCAGATATACAGTAAACATGAACATATCGGATATCGGCATGGGCCAATAATTCCTATATCGTGCATCCCTCCCTACACTCCAACTCGGAATCTGCAGCCATTTCTAGAGTCTTTCTTATTCGTAGGATCATTTCTCAAAATGATTGCACATTATAACGATCCTAGCGTGGAATATGAATATTATGTTTTAATGTTTGTAAGTTTTGGGCGAATGCATATTAACACCCCGTAATTATTGAGGCATAGGTCTCTGCTTTTATTTCCAGGCTGTGGTCACATTCTGGACCATCAAGTGAATTTTCTTTATTGGTCAAAGTCCACTGTGCCGTCTTTCCTGGAACTAATTTTTCTATATAAATGTGTTTTACAGCGGTGAAAACGACAAGAACGGCGCTGCTTTAGTTAGAAGGTCGCTAAGAAAGCCCTTATCTGAGTGTCAAGTGGCTTCTAGAAGCGAAAGCAAATTCTCTGAAATTCCCCGAATGCGTCTTCAAGAGGAAATGATTAAGAAGAAAGGCACTCGAAATAAAGCGCCTGTTGCAGTTATCCTAACGACTGGGAAAAGGGCAATTTACGAGTCTCTGGTTATCTGGAATTATTACCGTTATTAAAATCCTCCACTCGCGTTGCCGAGCCTCTCCCACACTTGTTGTAGAGCTAATAAATAATGGAGAGCTGTGTTTCCTTTTTCTGTTATCCAAAGAGATTCCCACGGCAACAACGTTGCTGATTTGTAAGAGAATGAAATATGTGGTGGAGAACTGAACAGACAGAACAAAAGCACAGAAAAGACAGAATTAAAGAGAAAGTAGGTGTCGGTTTAATGACGAATTACGTTCTTTCTTTCGCGCCAAAAAGGAATTAGCGT
>JAVGVS010001341.1:20000-23963 GCA_032718565.1 Distichodus sexfasciatus
CCGTTTCCACAAAAACAGCAGGAAAACAAACGGATGAATGTTGTCGGGGGCAACGGCAAACTAAAATTAGTGACGCTACTAACTTTATTTTACTACTTCATTATTCTGCCCTGTCTTTAGGTGACAGGCTAACAGCCAAACATGTCTATTTACATGAATACATAATCTTACATATAATCTACTGTATATTTAATATCTGTATTGACCATGGTGTTGTTGCAGAGGCTCTATACGTCACCTGTAAGCTGCAGAACTGTACGGACGCCAACAAAGGCAAACCCTTCCCCGGCTACATCGACCCCAACTCCCTGGTGGTGCAGGACGAGTACGTGTTCGTCCAGGTGAGTAATAAAAAGTAGAACCACACAAAGCCCCAAAAACGGCACAGTCACCACCGGCAGCTGGTGTGTAGACAGAAATGACTTTTATTTGCTGGTTAGAAGTGTGTGTTAATTTCCACAAAGACATATATATATACATAGTACATGGGTAAACTATAAGCTGCACGGAGTTTTGGTCTAAATTGCTGAGGTGATGTGAAGTGACAAAGTGACTGAGCAATTTCGAGCTGATAAATTGTGCCTAACACCCTGTACCCGCGCCCAACTCTAACACCGTGTTTTTCCTGCTGGTTGCTGCTGCTTTCCTTTGTTAAATTGTCACTGGGTGTAAAAAGTCCCCCCCCGTTTTTACCCTGCTCTCCTTCTCTACGCTTCTCTCCATTACCCAGGTGACAACAGGCGGCCGGACAATCTACTACGTGTCGTCCAGGAGAGACCAGTTCAGACCCATGAAGCTGCCCAAGTACACACTCCCCAAGGTACTGCACCTCCTCCCAACTCTGCAGCACACGCACGTGTGTCTGTGTGTGTGTGATTATGAAGGTATACTTATATGTAGTGTATCTATCTATCCGTCTGTTCATCTATCTATCCGTTTCTCCGTCTTTTTATCCGTCTATCTGTCGGTCAATCCCTTGTTCAGCTCCATCTTTGTCTCTTTTTTCCTCTGTTGCTGCTGTTTCTCTCCATCGCTCTTTGTTGCTTGATTCCATCAACACACACACACACACACACACTCCATTCCTGTGTGCCTTAAATACCTCCACACTGTGTGTTTGAGTGGACGGATGGATGGATGGATGGGTGGATGGATTTCTCGTTCTCTTCTCCTTCTTTTATGATTTCCTTTTGCGTCACTGTGTGAGGCACCGTGCTGGAATCATGTCTATTTATCCACTCATTATCGAGCTGATTAGTTGTAATTTGCCCGTAGCCCACTCGCTCAGTGTGTCAAGAAAGTCAATTAATGGCAAGATTGTAATTGGATTAGGCTTGCAGTGGGAGAGCTGGGGTGGAGACAAACAACAAACAAATCTGGGACTGAGTCCATTCAGAAAATCAGAACTAGCTTTTATTCAGTATCATCTTCACTCCCACCCAGCTTCTAGCACTCACCGTTAAGGCCTTGTTCACACGGACGGCTGAACCAGGCGTTTTTCTGCCGTTTGTGGCGCCAGGTGAGCGCCGATCGTTTTTCTGCTCATTGGAGCAAATCAAAGCGTCCACACGGGCGTTCAGCACCGGCGTTCGGCCGGCTGCACGTTCGGGTGGCGTCAAATAAACGCTGCATGCAACGTTTTCTTGGCGTCAAAATCCCGACGAACGTGAGGAAAACGGCGCTATTGCGAACGCCAGTGAAACGCCAATCGAACGCAGCTACAAAACGCAGCAAAAACGCGTATGGCGTAAAACGTATTCCGTTAGAGATTAAGGTGCAGATTAGATTTTGATAAAAACAATCGAGGAAGCACTATTTAAAATGTACACGAACGCACCTTCATTTGGAGGAGTAATTTCAAATTTTAACCCTAAAATTAAGGATGTAATTATGGATTTTCCCCCCGAATGACTCTGAGCCCTGCTCTCGTTTCACCAGCGCTACTTTTAGAAGCTTAGGAACTCTGCGTCGCTTGATTGACAAACGTGCGTTTTCCAAGGTACACCTCGGCAGCGGCACGTTATTAATTTAAAACGAAAATGATATTCCTCTCGTCCCACCCGGTTGGCCCTCTTTGTCTCGTATGACAATTAAACATATTTTATTCAATCAGGCCTCCGGCTCTTCAAAAGCGCCACGGCGCAGTCTGGGGTAGATGAAATCTGCAAATTGCCAGCGTGTGTTTTCAACTCGGGTACCAACTCGACGAGCTCAATTTCAACCTAATATGAATATTAGTCCCGTGTCAGACCCGGGGAAGTGGGAGAGGGGTGAGAAGGAAAGGTCGGACGGTGATTATTAATCTCATTCTCCACAGCGGGGTGCGGGATCGTCATCGTCCCGGCTCTCCGTCAGTCCTCTTCACTCCGGGTCGCAGCCGAATTCCGTGTTCCGTCCCTCGCCGTGACTTCCAACGGAAATTGCATTAGTACGGTGGCTGAGAAAGCCCAATTCGGGCTTCAAAAATGTGCTGCAAAATTTTGAAAAACGTGTCTAATATAAAAATGATAATTAATACCACAAAGAACTGTTAAGGCTCGTTAAACCCTAATGTACACTCCCAGTGCAGTTCACTGTGTGCTGTGCTGTGTTCACAACGTCAAATAATCACTCACTCAATTTCCCCTTCCGCAAAATGTTTGACTTTACACGTAATTTAACAGTATGTTCTTGAGTCGTCAAATGTGTTCTTAAGAAAGTTATTTTTATAGTATAAAACTAGTTAATGTTAGTTATGTAAATTAAAGGGGAAAACAGGTGGAAGTGTTCCAAAATGTTTATGTGCGTTTTTACCTTGTTTTTACGTTGTTAGTGACCTAGTTTTGCCTACCTTTCCCGTGACGTTTCAGGTTGTGCTTTCCGTCGAGGCCGACTCACTTAAAGTGGTAAATCAAGCTGTCAGCCGCTCTTTGTAAACAGTTTATTAATGGAGCGCGGCGGCTTTTGATCAGTATTCCGAGACGCCGCTGCGCTTTCCTTTATAGCGGCCGGGTATTAATAGACATAATTTCTGTCAACAACTTGCCTTTATCACAATTAACAGAGCGGGACAGTAATTGTCAGAGGGGAACGCTTTCTGCATTTTGCAGAGGAATTAAAATTCAGGAGGCGCTCACGCTTGGGTCCTTAAAGCTCCTCCGTAACGTTTACTCACACTTCAGCCTCATGGCTATTTATGAACAGACTGCTCCTTTAAAGGCTTATTTTGAGTTGATCAGTAAGAAAAAAAATTCTTCCATATTTTACGCTAACGTTACATTTTCCTTATATTTGTTCTTAAGAAAGTTGACATTGCAGAATATTATACAACTGTAGAATTGAAGAAAACTCCATAAGCTAAAGTTGCATGCAGTAAAACGTGTGAGAGTGCTCCTCTGCGTTCACAGATGTATTGTTGTACTCGAGACCGGGTTCGAGACTAGTTTTGAAAAGTCTCAATCTTGTCTTGGACTCAAAGAAAGAGGAATCTGGATTTTATTTCAAAAACACAACTCTGAGAATATTACTATTAAAACTCTTTGAGACCGACGCAGGCGTTTTGCGTTGTTTATTAATTAGTGTTTTAATCATTCAGAATCCCTTTACCCTACAGAAACCACACACATACCGTCAGAATCACTTACCGGACATTATGTTCAGTCTTGACCAGTGTTGGGCACGTACCTTTAAAAAAGTAATTAGTTATAGTTACTAGTTACTTCTCACAAATAGTGACTGAGTTACATCATTATAAAAGTAACTAATTACCAGGCAAAGTAACTATTGCGTTACTTGAAAAAATCTAATTTAATATAACTATAAAATAAATCTAAAACATTGTACACTAATCTACACTATTTTAATGTTGTTGTGGGACAACGTGAGAGACAACTATCAAATTCAACATATTATTATAAATATTATCATTACTGTAGTTGAACAATAAAGCACAATAGATGGTTTAGAACTTTAAATATTTATTGC
>JAVGVS010001342.1:0-23963 GCA_032718565.1 Distichodus sexfasciatus
ATTATTATTGTCATTATTATTGTTGTTGTTGTTGTTATTATTATTATTATTGCAATAAGTCATGCATCAAGGGAAGATCTGAAGTTACAGGTGGCACTGAGTCGAAAGACAAATGCAGCCGATCGATATAAAGAGGGTGCAACGTCACTCACACACATTGATTAGAACATTTTAATTTATAATAATTACATATTGGTTATTAATTAATTACTTTACTCCTACATTATCTGTAATTACCAGTAAGCAGGTGACTATTAGAGATCACCACCGATGTGCTGCATTAACCTCAGCCGAGTGGACCTTTAGTCTGCTCATTAACTAGAGACTCGTTAATAACATGTTAATAACAGCCGTGTTAGTGTCGTAACTGAGACGCACGTTCGCCGTCGCCCCTATTTTCCTCTGCCTTTTCCTCTCCCCTGCGCTTGTTTCCACTCTGATTTGTATTCGCAGCTCCATCACAATGCAGTAGTTCCCCCGTCAGACCTGGCGTCGGCGTGCATCGACCCCCACCCTCCCTCCTTCCCTCTTTTTTCCTCCACCCATCGCAGCATGCGGGAGACGGGGTTGCCTAGAAACACCGCTGCCTCACTTTGGCGCAGGGGTCAATCGGGGAGAGGATGCTCGCTTATTGGGGGCGCTGGCTGAATCCGTAGCTTTCTTTCTTTATTCTTTTTGGGGTTTTTTTTGGTTTTGTGGAAAGAGTGATGTGGCGAAAGAAAAAAGAGGGAGTCGACATGCGTGTGTTACTTTTAATTAATTGTCGACTTTCTCAAGCCCCCCCGCCTCCCCTGCTTCCTTTCTTCTTCTTCTTCTTCTTCTTCTTCTTGTTCCATTAAAATGGTTAGGATTTTTTTTTTCCTGTCTGTTTATCGGCTGCGATGTGAATTATTAATGGAGGAATCAAAACGAAATGAATACAAAACAGGGAGTGAGCGACAGCCGTTTTGCACCTCACTTTTTACTTCATGCTTCATTTTTGGGGAGTTATCATTACACTTATATTTACGTCTCTCTTTCTCTCTCTCTTTTCCCCGGCGTCTGCCTCTTTCCTTCCCTCTTTTCCTCCTTTTCTCCCCTCCCTCCTACACGTCGGAGGTGTCAGCCTGTAATTTCTAAGCGTGTCCCGGTTCTCACGTCTAGCTTTTTATAATATTCTCCCCTTCCCTCTGCAGTAATTTTTTCCGTCTCCTTTTCTCGTTCTTCCCTCCCTCATTCTTTTTTCCCAAACTCAACTGTACATGGGAACAGCTTGTCCGCGGACCTCTTTGACCTGTAACAGACTTCTCTGACAACGCTAAAATCCACTTGGCCTTTTATCACATTAAAAATTGATGCCGAAGCGCTCGATATCGCACACACTACCCCGGATGGCGTGTAAACCGGTAGCCCCAGGGTGATTTAGCCGCGTCCGAGTCGCTTCTCCAGAAAAGCGGGAACGGGCCGGCGTGCGGGAACGCTGCTCGAGTCCATCAGTGCAAGCGTCTGAATGGTCTTATGTGCTTTTTAAGTGCTTCTAATGTTGAGGTTAATTTGTTTTTCTCTCTTTCCTTCTCTCCCTCATGTGCCGCATCTACGCTCGGCCCTTCCTTGTCTGTTGATCAAACAGGTAAGATTTCATACTGTGCATTACTAGCAGAAGTTGTGCATTAAATCTTCATAAACCGAACACACTTAGCGTCTTCCCTCTTGGAGGATTTATGCAGCTTCGGAACTTCGGCTGAGAAGTTCTCAATGCTTTAGAAAATGTGCCGTGGTATTACAATCATCATACATTATTGGTTTACAGTTGCACTGATTGTTTGGGCCACTTTAGTGGGAGTATGATTTGTTTTCGTCATTATAATTCCTGCCAAACCTGTGGAATATTTCCCGCATCTCCATCTGCAACACAAGTGCCCAAACTATGGCCCCTGGTCTGAGTGTGGCCTTCTTTTCAGCAACACCGGGTGCTGCTTATAATGTCCAATTAACGTCTCCTCCAATCTGAACACATACAGAAAGAAAAGAAAACTGAAATTCACGAGTTCACTTTAGTCAGAGTCTACGCAAGTAAAAACAATAGCAGTGATGAACAAACACAATGTCGAGAGAAATTATGAAACGAAACCCTAGTGTTTTACATTTACTGCATTTTGCAGACTCTTTCCTAATTACATGGAATTCTTCTAGGAGCAACTTGAGGTTAAGCGTCTTGCTCTTTGGCCCAGTTGTGGGATTCAAACCTCCAATCTTGTGATCACCGGCACCAGTAAATCCTGGTCATTTGGGTATGGAAGTTGTTTCAGGAAGTCTGAGAATACACTCTACTTGTTATTGGGGAAGCTTTAAAGATTTGGAGAATTGTATTTTAGCTTCTGGGTTGAGCTTTCCTGTTTCTTGTTATTTTTGACCCATGGTGGTGGAGGAAGGTCTGGGCGTCCCTGGTCTATACCTCCCTAAAACAATATGTACAAAATTTAATACCAAAGTTCCCACATATACACCTACACGCATGACGAAACAGTTGTTAAGAAGAAATTTTTTGATGCTCTCAAGCGATTGAAAATCTCATTTGCATGGTACCGTAAATTAATATTAATGCTCTTATGAAGTGACGTGCTGTGCTGCATTCTAAAGGATAATTTGCCGCCGTATGAATGCATTTTGGGCAGCCTAAAGGCCTAAACGAGCTTTGGGACGTGGCCTTTACCGCTGCGTGCATTTCTTTTTGTGCCCTGTTGTCACTGTGCCATTTTGTAAAAACCTTCTAAATGCACTGTAAGCATTTTTTTCCCCTTTAAGGATGAAATCTTTTCAAAACATGATGTAAATCTGTGCTTTTACACCCAGATTTTTGTAGATCTTTATGCTTTACTTACATGAAGCAGTCATACTTGTAACAGCACTCTACCCAGTCTGTGTACACTAAAATTGTGAGTCAGACAGTGTGATTGGAGTGTAGTCATCCTCACCCACGCCAGCTGTGACGCCGTACGTGCCACATCTGCATTTGATGAATCACAGGTAGGATAAGCCAGAAGTGCTCTTCCCGATCCAGATGGAGATTCCGCTCCGCTTGTATGGGGTGACGGAGTGACGTGTGGAGTGACGGACGGCGTTTGGCACCGCGCTGTTGTTTAAACGATCATTGTTTCCGATCTGACTACTGCCAACACTGAGCTCCGATGATGGATGTGTGAGCAGGGTGTAATAAGGCCTAATGCCTCGCTGAAGGTGGTTTTTATTATGATTACCGTGCAGTTGTCGAATAGAGCTGGATTTTTTTAACCCCCCTCCCTTCCTCATGTCATTAGCGTTGACGGGCCTCAATGAGAAAATAGAACAAGCTTGAAAAAATTAACATTAGAGAGAGACATTTTTACACCAGTTACAATGAGTCAGTTAATTACTGTATATATCAGGTGGTAGTGAAGTGGTTCTGAGATTATCGTGTTGTTGACCATAAGATGAAGGGGGTTCAATCCCCGGGTCGGCCGTAGGGTCTTTCTGTGTGGTGTCTTCTCTGCATTTTGGTGTGGGTTTTCTCCGGGTGCTCTGGTTTCCTGCCACAATCCAAAAGCCTGCACTATAGGTTGATTGACGAATCTTGTAAGGTGTGACTGAGAGTGTGTTTGTGTGAGTGTGTGCCCTGCCTTGGGTTGGCGTCTGCCCAGAGTTAGTCCCGGGATAGGCTCAGGTCCCCGCGACCCCTATAGAGGGATTAAGCAGTTCGGATAATGAGTGAGTGGATTTGTTGATGAGGCCATTTGGGGCAGTTTTTAGCGTAATGGTTAGGGAGTTGGCCCTGTGACCAGAAGGTGGGTTGTTCATGTCCCGGACTGGGAAACGTTCCACTGACGTACTCATGAGCAAGGAACCGTCCATGAAGTACTACTCACTGCACCTTCATGAATTGGTCAGATGCAGAGGTCAGAATTCATTGTGGTGTACTGTGTGCTGTGCTGTGTTCACAATGACTAATAATCACTTAAATTCATTTGACCTGAAAGGTTGTAATCTGCAGAAACAAGGTTCACACCTATAAAGGATCAATGAGCTTCTTTAACATTGCAGTTTACAGCTTTGAACGTGAAGTGTTGCCTCAGGCCCTTTACTGGATTTACTGTGCTGTTTCTTCTTTAGGGTCTAAAATCTAAGACAGACCCTTAGTAACTGAAACACACCGTTTCCCAGCTGTTTTGTGGCAATGCCCTCTCCAGGGAGATGATTAGTTGTGTTCCGTAGGTGAGGACACTGGAGTGGTCAGCCTTGTTAATGTCAAATACAGCGAGTGCCATCATGTTCCTCTAACGGCCTCACTCTAGAGTCTTATTGTAGCTCTTCCCTGGTTCGGAGAGGGAGGGAAAGAGAAGTGGAAGGGTTTGGTTGAGGAGGCTTGTTCCTGGTGTCAGAGTGCAAGAGGCTCCCAGGTCTGTTGTTAGATTTGAGGTTACAGAGCTGCTGCTGTGCTGGCTGGAGACGTAGGATGAAGAAATGTCGAGGTGAGAGAACGGGGTGAAAGGAGGGAGGGCTTTTTTTTTTCCAAATATTTAACCTTTGCTGCTATGGCAAAGAGATGACGAGAGAGTGAGAATATAGAAGGAGGATGGAAATGGAAGTGCAGTGGGAGAGAAAGTGAAGCAGGCCAAAGAAGAGGGGGAGAAGAGCTTGACTGATAAATCGCTGTGGCAATATTATATGTAATATTATTTTATGATCAATTATCCATGTAACAAATGCTGTCATTCCCCCCCCCACAAAAAAAAAATATATATATGTGTGGTATCTATCTATCTATCTATCTATCTATATCTATCTATCTATATCTATCTATCTATCTATCTATATACACATGTCAATAATAACACACACTTATTTAAAGTGATTAAAAAATAAATTTTCAGAATGGTTATTTATGTAATTTAAAGGTAAAAATGTATTTTACTAGATTAATAGATGATGAATAACTTATTTTTCATAGTTAATTTTAAAAAGAGAGAAAAGATCTGTTCATATGAGGAGTGGAGTATAACCAGAAGGTTTCTCATTAGAAACTAATCCTCTGTTAGTTTCCATTTTATAAAAGTTATCTTTCCAAATATATATCTTTATATGTAATTTTAAAAGACATATAATATTGTATAATTATATAAACGTTAAAAGAAAAATACTTTTAAGAATAATAGATGAAAAAAAACAGTTTATTATTTCCTATAGCAGTGAAATAATAACATAATACATTTAATATAATGGTGTAATATAAAATATAGAAATACTGTATATATTATAACACATATTTGTAACATTTAATTTTAAACTATCTTTGGGTTGTGATTTTAAAAATATTAAATATTAAAATATTTGTAAATACTCCAATTATCAAAATTTGTGTCAGCCTTAAAGGAATATTGATAAATATTGATAAATGTTAAATACTTATTAAAGAAGTTAAAAGGACTTAAAAGAGAGAAAAGATGTGTTCAAATGAGGAGTCGAGTGTAACCAATAGGTTTTTGATTCGAACATCTCTGCGCTTTTAAAAAAATATATATACACTCACTTACAGTCCGCTTCATGACTATCTTTCTTAATTCCTGTGAAATTGCAGTCGGAATTCTCCCGGATCAAAGATTTCTTCCCCTTCCCTGCCATTTCCGAGAGGGCCGCTTTGGCTTCCGAGCTCTTTAAAAACGCAGAGAGATTGCCGTTCCTCGCGCTCCTCCCTTCTTTTTCCACTCTAATTATTCTCCACTGTCTTTCACCCCAAAGCTTTTATCTCTCATTCTCTCTGGTACTTTAAATGAGTAGGAGATGGATTTGATTTACTTCCCCTCTTTCATCCCTTACTCCCTTTACCTGCACACCCTTCCCACTTTTATTTTTTATCTCCTCTCCGCCCTCTTCCCAAACTAATTCTCTCATCATTTCTGTAAGGCCGTTTTTTTCAGTGTGTGTGAACGAAAAGATGGATGGGAACAAAAGAAAGAAGCATTTGTGTGTGTGTGTGTGTGTGTGTTTGTGAGGTGGACCCACCGCTGTGAAGTGTGTTTATCGGGAGAACCTCTCCCCCACACTCTCTTGGCGCCCCGCTGCATGATGGGACGGTTAAGAGCCTCCCTCATGAGAGCCAATGCAGCCGCCATTGTTCATCTGTAACCGAGAGAGGAAGAGAGGGATAGAAACACAAAAGCGAATGAAAGAATAGTCCTGGGCCGCTGAGGAGACGCTGATATTTTTCTTTTCTCCTCCTCCTTCCTCCTCCAGATACTCTTTGGCTGTTTTTGGGCCTTTTGTGTACCAGCATTGAGCATCTTTTTCCTTCTTCTCCTCTTCGTTGAGGCACCCGAACTCTCTCTTTTGCACTGTAAGGGCCGAAATATACTTAACGCTCCTAGGCGGCTGCCACGCGTTCTCTGCGTTCTTTTGATGCGTCCGCTGAGTTTTCATTTTGCGTCAAGCAGCAAAGCTAGTTGTAGCATTCCATGCTGGATTTCATGTGCCTCACTTGTTACTGCAATGTGATTATTGCTCACGATGATGCCGAATCCCTGTATTGGGCAGTTTCTAAATGGGTTGAGCCCGATCGCCTCCGGTACCGGGGGCAGAACGGGAAGGCTTTAAATAGTTGGTAAACGTAAACAAACATATGCATGCGGCACATCAACATCGCCGATAGAATCTCGTCTAAAAATCTCAAACAGGAAATTCCGCCTAAACATAACACAATTTCCAACACCAGACACATAAACAAACAAAGAACAAAAACACTGCGTAGGTCTATGTGGAAGAAATACGGCTGTAGAATCTATACTACTACGGCTAACCATGCAGACCGTATATCATATGAAAGCCCTTCGCAGATTACGCCGATAATATGGTTTTTTTTGTGGTTAACATGATTTTTTTGCATCTTCCTTTATTCTGACCCAGTAACATGTACGCTGATTCCACTGTAATCTCACAAGTGGTACCTTTATAATGATACCAAAAGTGTCAGTGATCTGAGAGGATATGGCAGAGATGCTAGCAGCTAACTGTTAGCCCAGTGTAGCGTGGTCGGTTAACCCAAACGCGGCTGAGAGCGCGAGTAGGCAGGAGAACCATGCGGTTTTCACTAAGAACTCTCTAACCCTAGAGCAAGGATTCCCACAAGAACCTGCGTTCTAAATGACACACACTCAATCGAGGAGATAACCAAGAACTGAGAGTACTCGCAACGGATGCCGACACAGGTCGGAAGATGGGCTGGTGACTCAATGACTGAGCGATGCACCGTGAGAAAATGACTGCTCTTATAATTCCTGACCAACCGCTCCCGGGTCCTAGTGCCGGTCGCGGTTGCTGAGATATACACATTTTATTTTGGGTATCTTTTAGAGCAAAAATCCGTAAAACAGTCTCAGGGCTTAACAGGTTAATACGGCAACTAGTATACACATAACGCTGCCTAAATTGTGAGTTACACAAAACAGACCGTATGGTTTCTGGATAATGGAACTTTAATTTGCAAGCAGGTGATTAGGTTAAGGTTGAAGTTAAACTGAAGAGCAGTGTTGGGTAAATTACTTCCAAAATATACTACATTATAGATTACTAGTTACTGTTATGTCAAAGTAATCCATCACATTACAGGATTTCTCTCTACGAACTGTGCTGCGTTACACGACTCCTGCATTATGGTTAAGTTACTTTCACCATAGTAACTGCAGCAGTAGAACTGGTACTCTGGACGTTATGTACGGGATGCAGGGCTTTTGAGGGTGCGCTCCATCTCACCGACCGAGGTTCCAGGTGACCCTTTCCCCAGGAGCGCCGAGAAAAAGAGGCAGAACGGAATTAAGGACATTTCCGAAAGTCCCCCAACATCCTGTGCTCTCGGTGGGAGTGCTAAAGGCAAAAATGCAGTTTACTGCAGTTCATTATGCGTCCAGTGGAGGCCGATGTGGCGAGCACACAGTCTGTAAGAAAATGAATTTGGGGTTAAAAGTGTGCGGCAGCACGTGTTGCTGAAATATGTAACGAGTAACGAGTATATTATTGAAAATGTATTTGTAACAACGTACATTCCCGCAATACAGCAAAATGTAATGCATTACTGTAATTGCCTTACTTTTGTAACCACTGGTGGTTTGGGACGCGGCCCTCGTCTTCTTATAAGTTAGTTGGCGCTGCCTTCAAAAAACAGTAACATAATTCGCTCGGCTCCGTTTTCCAAGAAACTTTGATATCACCCCGAAACGAAACCTCTTAATTGGGAAGGAAAACTCGGGTGTGTGTTGTTGGGATTGTGTGTGCGTGTGTGTGTGTGTGTGTATATGTGAGTGAGTGAGTGTGTGTGAGCGGAACCTGGACAGTGTCAGCGCTAATTAGGAAGTGATGGCATGCCAGACGAACGCCTTTGCTAACGAGCGCGTTGCCGTTTCGGAGCGGATCCGCCGCACGTATAATGGCCACATAAATTCTCATTTATAGGTCATAATCCGCCATCTATTTAGCCAGTCGCCCCAATTAAACAGCTTCTGCAAAATCCCTCGGGATTCGCCACACCCCGGACTCCCCCCGCCCACCAACCCCTTAGCTGCAACCATCCCATTAGTCGCCCGCCCCGACCCCGGTCACCGCGGCGACGCAGAGAGGGTCCGGGGTTCAAAACAGAATATCGAGAGTCGTAGAGCTGAGATGATGTTTTAAAAAGTTCCCGATTCCCAGTGAGCTCCCATTGTTTAAGAGACGGCGTCGAACCTATATAACAGTAAATTTAAAGGATAACGTTGGACACATGTAGAAGGAAAAGAAAGGCGGCGGATTTAATGATCCGGTCGCAGCCGCGCTGGAAAGAAGCCGTGAGGTTCACACAGCGAGACTCGAGCCGCTCAGCCATTAAAGGTGCGCTCCCACCGAGAGCACAGGATGTCGGAAGACTTTGGGAAATCTCGTTAATTCCGTCCCGCCGTGTTTTTTTGGCGCTCCTGGAGAAAGGGCCACCTGGAACACGATCGGGATGATGGAACGCACCCTTAAAAGCCTCGAATCCTATCCAGAAATCCCAAACTACTCAACTATCTGACGGGCAGGAAACTTTTGTTGGCTGGTTAAAGCAAAAGTATTTTAAATCATTCCGCCTCTTAAGCTCTACAGACTCATTACAAAACGAGAAGAAAAAGTTAGCAAGAAAGTTTTTCTTCTTTATTCATTAAAAATATTTTATTTGTCACATAACGCCGCTCTTGCCCGGAAACATTTTATGCCCAAAATGGTTATTTTTCAGGAAATTGAATTTGAATAGAATTTTTTCTGACAAAAAATAAAAATACAAGTTTTCCACCCATCAACAACAATATATAGCTATGTGATGGAGGTAGTAAACCTCTTTAACTATAATGTAACTACAAACTGCATTTTCTTGGAGAAAATACTTGATTACTGGATGTTGACAAAAGTAGAAAGGGATCAAATTATTAGAAAGGAGAGAGAGAGAGGAAAAAATGAAGAATGGAGATGTGTGGAGTGGAAACATTAATAACTGGTGACATTTCATAAATTAACTAAACAGTAAAAGAGTTTACAGGGTTATCAAATTTAAAATAAAGGGAAGGATGGAGGGATGAAAATGAGGAAGAAAAGAGGGATTAACATCTGATAACATTTGATATTCTGGAGGTAAACATGAAATATGTCTCTCCACGGCAAAGCCAGTCGCTTGTTGCAACTGCGGTTTCCGAGAAAAATGAGCGTTTATGTTGCTTGGGGTAAAATTTGGGATTTTTTGTTTTTAGTGTTTTGAAACAGTGGAAGGTCTATACTGTACTGTTGTGAATAAATTTGGCTGAAAAACTTACCCTTTCCGTCCTAAAAACGTGACTTTCTTGAGGTGAGGAATTCAATTCCAGCAGAATGTTAAAAGTTTCTGTTTTGACCGCTCTACTTCAATATTTACGGTAAATCCACTGGTTGACCAGCGTGAAAATATTTCTCTGGAATCCATCTTCGTCTCCCGAGTTCAGTTAACCTAACGCAGGTAGGCTATCCGTGTGGCTGTGAATGCAGCGTAGGCTACCGTAAATGCAAACGTAGCCGCGACCGCACCAAGCGTCTGTGAATGCTACATCGATAGTCAACTTCAAAGGCAGATTTCTCCGTTTCTCACTTGGCGTGACAGGAGAAACCCGACTCCTTTGAATGTTGATATCTCAGGCATATGTCGTCCCATTCATTCAATATAGGTATCGTTTTGATTTATACCCTTTCATGAAAACTCAATTTTGAAAATTTGCGACAAGCGACTGGTTTTGCCATGCAGAGTTACAAATATGAAAAAATATGAAAAATGTATGAAAGTTTTTGGCAAAATGAATGAATGAATGAATGGATGAGTGAAAGGCAGGATGAAGAGGAGGGAGAAAAGAGGGATAGAACTGTAGAGAGGTTCTATTACGTTGATGACGTGCTGATTAAACCATAAAGATTTTAAACAGTTCTAGATATAAATAATGCTTTTCTCTCAAACAAAAAGGTGTGAATGGCAGGATGGAGGGATGACATGGATGACTGGAGCGAGGGATGGGCGAAAAGGAGGGAGTTTAGTAGTTTTAGCTGTAAAAATTAAGGAGCTGTTAAAATCCAAAATCAAAGTTATGCGTTAAAGGTAATTGTCAGAAAACAGCGTGGTGAAAAGGGAGGGATAAAGGAGGGTTAAACGCTTTTTAAACACTGTTATGCTCTAACCCTGAATGTCTCCAGTGAGTTTTGAGGTTTTATGTTGAGAATTGGCTTGAGAGCGGTTTGAAAAATTCCCCCCGAACAAGTTTATGGGAAAACTCTGACAGGAAGAGGGATGAAAAAGTGAGACGTGGGTGGAATAGCAAAATGATGAATACAAATACACTTTCCCCCACTGGATCGAACATTGGCGAGGTGAGTTGGTGTTTATCGGTGAAGAACCGATATGGAGGAGATGGGAAAACGGGGCTGGATCAGTGTTCGTAAGTTAGTTATTATTTTGGAATAACATAGTTGTTATATATTAATTATTAGTGACTCAGCTGAAGCAGCAAATCCTAAAGCTGAGCTGAGGGTTTAGGAGGTTAAAGCATTGCAATTAAGAGAATAAAATCTTTCAAAGAAACAAACTTATACACCGAACCAATAAAAACAGACTTTAATTAAAAGGTGTAAAATGCTTTCGGGGCTTCTGCAGTAGATCTTACTGTTTTTAACAGGTACTTGTTAATTTATTCAGTATCTTAGGCATTAGGAAAAAAGGTTATTAGCGAGAACATTTTAATCGTGCATTTACATTTATTCTAACGGGTTACTGGCTGAATCTGAGAGGCAGCACGGTGTGAAAATAGCGTTCCTGTTCAGACTGGGGTTGTTAAGTACCGTTTAAGGGTAATATTCTCACTTTAAGAGAACGCTAAGTGAGTTTAGACCTTTTTAAAAAAAGAAATATGTGATTTTTCTATTCCTCTTTGGTTGAAGTTCCCTGAACACCACTGTCACCGTCTGCTACTCTTTGCACCCTTTTCTTTTGTACTTCGGTTGTGTTAGCACCTCATTAGGCAAGGCAAGGCAGGTTTATTTATAGAGCACATTATCATACACATGGGTCATTCAGTGTGCTTTACAGAAACAAGATAAAATTAATTAAAAGTTAAATGTATAGATAAAAAGAAAAAGTAATGATTACCTCAGTAGTACCTTTAATGGTTCGGGACTTGAACCGGCGACAAGAGTTGGGGTCAAGACCACCTAAACCGAGGCCGAGACTGAGACCGAGACCAGGGTGGGGCGAGACCGAGACAAGACCAAGACTCTGAAGGACCAAGACCGAGATCAGAGTGTGTCGAGACCGAGACTGAGACCGAGACCAGGGTGGGGCGAGACCGAGATAAGACCAAGACTCTGAAGGACCAAGACCGAGATCAGAGTGTGTCGAGACCGAGACTGAGACCAGGGTGGAGTGAGACCGAGTCAAGACCAAGACTCTGAAGGACCGAGACAGAGGTCAGAGTGTCTCAAGACCGAGACCGGGGTGGGGCGAGACCGAGACAAGACCAAGACTCTGAAGGACCAAGACCGAGACCAGAGTGTGTCGAGACCGAGACTGGGTCCGAGACCAGGGTGGGGCGAGACCGAGTCAAGACCAAGACTCTGAAGGACCGAGACCGAGACTGAGACCGAGACCAGGGTGGGGCGAGACCGAGTCAAGACCAAACTGACCACATCACATGTTAAACTCGACAAACCACAGTGAACACTCCTGAAGACCAAACTCACTGTTTTGTTGGCTGCAGAGTTGGTATTATGTAGAGACATTCTATGAGTACTGTGAGGAAAAATAAGGTTAGTGTCAGGCGGAAACACTTCTTTATCCATTCGCTATCCATCTGGATACAGAATAATTATTTGGTAACAAATAATGCATTTTTGTATATTTATTCTTTATACAGAAATGATTATAATGTCTGCCATGTTCAGTCGTGTGATTCTGGCGGTATGTGTGTGGTTTCTGATTCTGAGTTATTTAACACTAATTAATAAACACAAAATTCCTGCGTCAGTCTCAAA
This sequence comes from Distichodus sexfasciatus, assembly GCA_032718565.1. Taxonomy (NCBI): domain Eukaryota; kingdom Metazoa; phylum Chordata; class Actinopteri; order Characiformes; family Distichodontidae; genus Distichodus; species Distichodus sexfasciatus. The sequence goes on from JAVGVS010001342.1 coordinate 12,553, forward strand.
CTGTTTTAATAGTAATATTCTCAGAGTTGTGGTCTCGACTGGTGTCGATGGTCTCCATGACAAGACTGAGAACAAATGCGGCCGTTCCGAGACAAAACTGAGAATCAAAAACTGGTCTCGAGATCAAGACCGGTCTCGAGTACTACAACACTACTGGCAATCCTCTGACCACGGCGCCAACTCCCTAACCATTACACTACCAACTGCCCCTGTGTTTTATATTTCCGTAGCAACCACCACCCTGTTTTGTCTCTTCTAATTTTTGCTGCTTGTGAAGTGATTGTGATTTTACGATCTTGAATTGCATGAAGGAACAAGGACGAGGGACAAAAACCAGGGCTCTCTTTCTTTTTTCTGGTTGCAGAGGGGGTCTTTCAGGGGCCAATCGATCATAAGACAGAATGAGGAAGAGAGAAAATGTTTCAGAATGAAAACCCAGCAGAGCATAGCATGCTGTCAGCTTCCCGGCAGGTGTGGGCTGGAGAAAAGATGAGCTCTGTTTCCTTTTTGCTTTCCCGTTCTTTAGGTTTCGTGTGGAGGGAACCTTCTTAAACAGGGTTAGGATTCACTTTTTCCCTCACACCGAGGTTCAGGAAATCCGCTTGTCGAGCAGCAGGAGTGGTGCTCGGGTGGTGGCGGGGGAGTAAAAAAGCTGTGTCTCCTCTATAATGAAGGCTGAGGCCATACGTGGAGGTTCTCTATTCGTTCCAGACTCGCTTGGTGGCATCATTTATTCAAACATCCGCCCTCAAATTCACACGCTCCTGCTGCCTTTTAGAGCCATTAACTTATAATGCTGGAATTCCTTCTGGTCTTGGCCACTTTGTGCTCCTCAGTGAACCGCTTTGAGGCTTTACTTGACCTCCTCAAAGCCTTGAGGGAGCATCCAGGCAGGCTTAAAAAGAGAAGATGGAGAAAACATTGGGCCTCATTCACCAATATTTAACTAGGTTCTTAAGAAAGTTAAGACATGTAGGTCCAGTATCCCAGACTAGGATTAAGCCTAGTCCTAGACTAGCTTTGAGTTTCAGTTATAAATCTCCATTAGTACTACAATTTAAGCCAAGACTAGGCTTAATCCATATTCAAGAAAACAGCCATTAAAGAGCCATTAAGGGGGCAGTTGGTGGCGTAACAGTAGGGTGTTCGCCCCGAGATCAGACGGTCGCAGGTTCGAATCCAGGGCCGGTAAAGTTACCACTGAGGTACTCATGAGCAAGGTACCGTCCCCAAGCACTGCTCCCCGGGCGCCTGTTAGCTGGCCACTCACTCACTTTCACTTTTTCTAATATTATACTGTAGAATTGAAGAAAACCCAATAAGTTAATGTTTCACAGCATAAAATTGAAGTAAAAGTGGTGTTCAGCGGTTGTAGAATCCGTCCTTAATTAGGGAGAAATTTTAAACAAGAGCGAGCGGTTGGTGATTGACACCCATCAATTTCTTTGACCTCAAAATATCTCCAGTGTTACTACATTGGGACGGTTGGTAACGTAACGGTCATGATGTTCGTCCTATGATCAGAAGGTCCCCAATTCCAATCCCGGGCTGGTAAAGGTACCACAGGGGTACCGCCCCCAAGCACTGTTCCCTGGGCGCTGTTCCTTCACGGATGGGTCAAATGCAGAGGTCACATTTGGTTGTGGTGCACTGTGTGCTGTGCTGTGGTGTGTTCACAATGACAAAAAGTCACTCTCTTCCACTTTAATTTTCACGTAAGAAGATCTGAGAATCTAAAGGTTTTGAGGGTGTGAGCCTCATGAGAGCTCAAGACCGTTAGTCTCAAGTTGGTCCAGGGAGACTTTCCTTGTGCTGCCCAGGTGCTGAAACATATTGGGGCGGTTTGCCAGAAAGAGACTAAGACTAGTCTTGGATTACAGAGTGTTTTTAATGGAGATTTTCCATTGAAAAAGAAATATAGTTCAGAACTAGTCTTGATCCCTGTCTGGGAAACCGCTCCATTATGTTTATTTAAATCTCAAAATCTTTGAAATTGAACATTTTTATACATTTGACTCAAAAATTAAATGATTGAAATTGATATTGACCCTAAAATCGGATATCGGTAGAGCACTGGTCTTAGAGGGGGCTCAAATCGCAGTGCAAATTCTACTTTAGTGCAGAATGTAAAGAATAAGACTAAGGACACTGCCACCGTAAATCGGACATATTTCTCTTATAGCCCGTAGCAGGACGTTTTCCTCTTGCCGTGTAGCGAAATAATACAGAAGATACAATGTGGATTACACATTACAGCGGATACAGCAGATTTCTAATCTCACATTCATCATAAACCCTTAGTAAAGCCTGTCTCTGCCCACACACACACACACACACAAACACGCACCGCATTGGATTTGTGCAGTCATACTTTCTATTGCTACTGTTAGCAAACTATAGCTTTAGCAAACGCCAGGACCTTTCTTCAGAACAGCGGAATACTCACCAATCTCGGGCCAGGCCTCGGGCATCGGGCCCTGGTGGACCTCTGAGTGCGTGTGTGTGTTTGTTTCACATATAAGGTAGTTGCTTTGCTGTCGAACTGCAGGACGGAGTTGCCCTTTCCCAAGAAAAGCAGATTTTTTTTCTTTTATTTAATCTAAAGGTCTCCCAGGACTCGCTGTAGGTAAATAGGCTGCAGTGCAAACATGAACCTTATTTGAGAGACGGCACGGTGAAGGCCGGGACACTGGAAGAGCCTGTTTTTTTTTTCCTTCTCGTTCCCCGGGGGGGCTTATGGATAGACAAACAGTGTTGGTTTGCATTGGATGAAAGGGATGAAAAGAATGAGGATGTTTTGTTTTTCGGGGGGACTTTTTTGCTGATGGGAAAAAGCCAGATGGTTTTAAGATATTGGATCTCTGGAAGGGGATTGTTTTGATGAAGGCTTTATCTCTTCTGCGATATCTCTGAGCTTTTGTGTGTGTGTGTCTGTGCGTGTGTGTGTGTGTTTGTATGCGTGTTGAGGTTCTATGGAGGAGAAAGGAGATGATAAATATTGCGTTATCAATTTTCAGAAAGACTTTCAAGAAACTTTTTTGCCACACACACACACACACGATCATAACCTGCGCCAAGTATAAATAATGCATCATAACTAATGAGCTCCCCAAATGGATCATTTGGTGGTCGATTACTTTCCACATAAATCAATTAATTAGCCGATCAATAGCTGTCCTCCTCCTCCTCCTCCTCCTTCTCCGGTGCATTATATACTCAGCTGGACTTCATTCTACTCCCGATGTAAATAATTCAGCCCCCCCAGTAGAGACTTAGTCCCCCTTCGCTTAAAACGTCGCACAACGAGGCCGTCCGCCTCCACATGATGTATGTCGTCTGCTCCCTCTGACTGACCTCCATAGATTGCTTTTCCTGATCTTATTGTGAAAAGGGCTTGAGTGTCAGACTCTCCGTCATTGTCATGGGCGCTTGGCTCCATCTGCTAAATGGCCCTCAGAGTTTAGTTCAATTCAATTCACTCTGTCTGATGCATCTTGAACTAGAGCTGTCTTGCTAAATTTGAGAGTCTTGGATTAGGAAAGCAAAATACAAACAAAATAATAACGCCTCAAAAGGAAAGGGAAAGAACCTAAGAGGAACCGTGACTCCATTGTGGCCTCGATGTCTTTCAGAACAGTAAATTTTTAATTGGAGAAGTGAATTAAAGAAGAAACAATGATATCTACTTTAATAAATGCTAGAGCAAACTCACCGTCAGGCTTTTTTCCTCCAACAATTCTGGGACGAGTAAATCTCTGTGACGATCGATGTTACAACTTTACTGTCCAGTAATAAACTAGCAGCAGCAAATTGGTCAAGTTGTACTCATGCAGGTCTACAAGGAGTACATAATTGAGGTAGGGTGATGGTTTATTTTGTGTTTGTCCTTCCTGTCTGCTATGGAAGTAGCAGCAAACACAGCACACAGTGCACCACAACCACATGTGACCCCTGCATTTGACCTATCTGTGAAGGAGCAGTGGGCAGCGCCCAGGGAACGGCGCTTGGAGACGGTACCTGCTCATGAGTACCTCAGTGATATCTTTACCAGTCCTTGGATTCAAACTGGCGACCTTCCGATCACGGGGCGGACACCCTAACCGTTACGCCGCTTACTGCCCCCTACTAGATAATGCTGCTGCCATTGTGGGTTTCTTTCCCATCTTGTTTCTGGAGATCTTCACTACTGCTCACATTGGCCCATTGGAGAAAAATATCTTTCATGAAGTTTATCCAACTATCATAATTCTTGGCCAGGAGGAAGTTTCATACGCCATGAATCAAGAGTTCTTCTTACATTGTGCGACTATGTCGACAACCACCCACAGAAAATATCATGATGCAGTAGGTTTACATAAAGTTTAGGGAAGTTAGGGCCCGTGATGGGAAGGTCGTGGTCGGTTCGAGTCCTGGACCGGTAAAGGTATCACTGATACTCATGAGCAAGGTACGGTACCCAAATAATCACTCGCTCATTTAATAGGCTAGCTGGTTATGTTCTAGTGGTAGGACCTGCATTTATGGACCAAAATGTTGTTGGTTTGAATCCAGATCTAAATGTATTACCTCCAGCGCTACCTTCTGAGCAGGACCGTTAACCCTGAATTGCTCAGGGAGATCCTCCTACTAATTAGGAAATGGAAGTCATATCCTCAAACTTTTTGATAGCAGATGAAGAAGAAAGAGAAGAGACATTTCAGATACATTTCATTTCAGGTAATACATTCCAAAGCAGAATGAATATAACATTAAGGCTGGTTCCCTGAACATGGATTAAGTCTAGTCTTGGAGAGTCACCACTAAAATTCAAAGATAGTCTAAGCTTAGGCTTAATCGTTGTCTGGGAAATTGGCCCTTAATGTGTAAATCTGGTGACCGTGGCAAGGAAAATAGAAGTCAGTAGAAAGGTACCTTGAGGGAAACCAAATTTCAGAGTGGCATCCCACAGAACAAAAGATTGTAGTCTTAAAATGGTACCTGGAAGGTCCAGGAACAAGTCCAGATGAACACAGATGGTGCGTTCAGATGGTGACTATTAAGGTTCTTGTTCGTCCCGACATATGTCCCTAATTTCTTTAAATTGTGGGCAAGTGACTGTGCGTGTTTTGGAAATATTCGTAAAGCATTATCACCCTATTTTTGGGAAACCTCCTCGGCGATAAAAACCAGAACGCAGTAAGTGTCGTGGAATGTTCCCAACTACATCGCACGCACAACGGTGCGTCATGTTATTCACATGTATAGTTTCTCATTGTTATACGCCGTTATCGTTTTGATCTTCGTCGGCGGTCTGAGTTTTAGTCGCGACTGTTGACTTTACTCTGAGTTTTAATGAGCCGCAGACCGCCTCGCAGCTCCTGCGCTGAAGGGGGCGACGTTGGGAATGTTGGGAACGCCGGAAAGTCGGATCGCCCAGCCAAACCGCCGGCGCCGACCTCATGGTGCGACATGTGGCGGGATCAGAGTGAGAAAAACGAGTCTCGACGTTCCCTTGGGTCCACTAAATCGGAGAAGAAAGAAACCGCTAATCACCAAACGGCTACCGGTGTACTAACTAAATTTGCTTGAATGTTAAAATTGTTAAAGGTCTCAAATTGAACAGCACCAACTTTCTTGCTCATTCTTTATTTCTAACTTCAGAAAAGGGATTTAGGTGAACTTTTTGGCAAAAGCTAGCCTAAAGCGGTTATGTCCGTCTCGCTAACCCCCCCCCCCCCCAGCTTTAAACCTCTTCCTGTCTTACGTGACTTTGTTTTGCCTGCAGTAATTGGCAGCACACATCTGGAATTGGGCCTGAATGGCTGCTTAGGTGTTAATAGGTTTGAAAGTCTGCTAATGGGGACGAACTGGAAAGGAGCCGGCGTAGCCTGCTTTGTGTTAGCCGTAAACAGGCCGCGAGCTGTCAAGAGCGATTTCGAGTCGTTCGCTGCTACATTGTCCATCGGGTGGCATTAAGGCTGACTTCCTTTTAAACGCGTCCGGAGCCTCGCCGGTGCAGACCTCGAGCTGAAGAGTGCATGTAGAAATAGCTTATCGTTGTCGGACATGTTGGGACTCTTTTTCATTCCTGTATTTTTTAATTTATTTTGTTTTTTGCTGCTGTCAAGTTGAGCATTGAGGTCCGATGTGGTTTTGCTAGGGATGCACTGATACCATTTTTTGGAGACCGAGTACAGGTACCGATATTTACTTTTGGGTACTCACCGAAACCGAGTACCGATACCTGTGTAGGTCTGTTATTAATAAAAATGACAATAATAGTAGGATTTTTTTTTAAAAAGTTGTATTTTTTACCAAAATATAAATTAAAGTACACTTGAGCCTTATTATGTCATTTTATAAAATAAATGATACTTATTTTTTATCCATTTATTTGTTCTATTAGTATTAAAATATTAAAATGTTAGTATGCTTTGCTGCTGTCATTATCATTTATTTTAAAGTACCTCCAGACGGCTGAAATTTTTATCTCCGCACAGTTTACAGTTTATTTGGCAAGTGTTGTGACATTTACACTGCCTCCACGTGGCGGTGAACGTAACTACATCATATCTTCCACATGTGGTATCGGGGGTAGTAGGTATCTGGGAATTTTGTTCCGAGTACGAGTAACTGCACGGGTGGTGATATCGGTACCGGTACTGGTACATCGGTGCATCCGTAGGTTTTGCAGTGATTCTCAAGTGTCTTCTTTTCCCTCATTCATACCCAAGAGAAAGACACTACCCCAGTGTGTCATCGTAGTGTTTTATTTCCGTCATTTTTTATCATAAAAATATCATTTCAAGCGTAAAGACAGCTGTTGTCTCACATCTGCCGTCTTGCAAAGATGATGACAATGAAACGGTCTATTAAATCTAAAATATCTAACAGAAAAATGGCTTTTTTTAGCTTATGATTGACTCTGTGATTGCGGCCTGGAAGAGTTCATTGCAGCCATTACTCCTGAGAGGGTGCGTAGACAAAATAGCCTCATTTCGAGAGGGAAGACCAACATTTTAGGCCGAGTCCTGCCCTTTTTTCCCCACCCTCTTTCCACAACCAGGAGTGTCGGGCGAGGCACAGAAGGGAGTATTTCTTTCAGTTTTCCTGCTCCAGACCAGATTTCTGGGGTCTTGTCTGTGTCAGTCATTACTCCGCCTTGAAAGGAGAAGCTGTCAGCGTCGCGATGACTCTCATCATCAAAGCCACCCTCGCCCCGGACTCCCTCAAATCGATGCTTGACCTCGCAATTACTATTAAACGGCACGGTTCGCGGCCTGACCTTAATCTCCCGCGGCCTCTCCTCCGCCGTGTAATATAAAACCTAAATTAGCCCTCGCTCTGGAGAGGGAAGCTCGGAAACCTAGTAGCAACGTGTGGCTTGAAAAGACTTTTCTTTGTGCCCTCCCACATCAGCTCCATTTTGCTTTTTGTCCTTTTGAGTCGCAGAAGTCAGCGTTTAAATCCGCCGATTAGGTTCCTCGCCGTACGACGCTATATGTCGTCTGAAGGAGGGGATTAGAGCTGAGAGCTTTGTGTGGCAAAGTTTCCTCACACCCAGTCGTCGCATGTGTATCTGCCAAGAAGCGCGATCATCAGCTAGAGAGCCGACATTTTGGCTGCTTGTGTCATTCTCGGTTGTAAAAGGGAGGGACTCGTGTTATGTAGAGAAGGAGGATTTTCAGTGGTTTGAGCCGTAGGGGTTGCGTTTCTGCCTCTCTTGCATGTTCCCAGTTCCCCCCTGCTGCCTTGCTGTACTACAAATAGGATTCAAAAGCTGCCCAATCTTTAACACTCACAGAAAACGAAAGAAGAGAAATACCAAAAAGTGTTCCGTTTACCTCACTTCTTTCATTTTCTGGTAAGAATGTCAGAGAAGGAGCAGATTTACAGCACTACAGTCTTTGGGCATCTGAACTTAAACCTCTGATACTTTATCAATTAATTCATTCATTCGTGGGCGGTACGGTAACGCAATGGTTAGCGCTGCCGCCTCACAGCAAAAAGGTCCTGGGTTCGAACCCCAGGGACGGCCACAGGGCCTTTCTGTGTGGAGTTTGCATGCTCTCCCCGTGTTCGCGTGGGTTTCCTTCCGAGTGCTCTGCTTTCCTCCCGCAGTCCAAAGACATGCACTATATGTTAATTGGTGAGCCCAAAAATTTGGCTCCATGAGGTGTGAATGTGAGTGTGATTGTATGAGTGTGTGTGCCTTGCTGTGTGTTGACACCTGCCCGGGGTTGGTCCCCGCCTTGCGTCCGTAAGTTCCCGGGGTAACCTCCGGTCCCCACGACCCCGGTTGGGATTAAGAGGTTCGGATAATTAACGAATCAATGAAAGGATCCAAACCGCTTGGTCCCTATCGGTGTTGCGGGAGCCGGAGGCTATCCCGGGAACTTACGGGCGCAAGACGGGGACCAACCCTGGGATGGCGTCAACACACCGCCCTCTAATAGTTTAAAATCTAAATTTCTTTGCATCCAAGGGTCTTCCGAAGGCTGTACATTTATATGTAGATACAACCTACAGTGAGTGATCTGGGCTAGTGGTTAGGACAATCACATCTGAACCAAGAGGTTGTGGGTTTGAATCCTATCATCCCTGGGTCTCTGAGCAAGAACCCAAAGCCAAAGTTGCTCACAGGGAGACTGGCTTCATCAGATATCCACAGCCGTCGAATCGTTGTCAAGTGACTCAATATAATATCATGTTGTGATGAATTTTTTTTTTTTTTTGGCTGTTTGCTGCAATTTTCCGTCTTTGAACAACATCCAGCATTGTGTTCTGGCAATCTCCCCTCAACACTTTTACGGTAACGACCAGTCGAATGAGGATCATGTTTATACTCTGTGAGTCCTCAGCCAAGAATAGTTCTATCTCTTGATTATCTCCGGGAATGTCACCTCAAGGATTCCGCCTCTAAGACGTTCACAATAGCTCCGTAAATCTCTCCTAGCCGTAATGAAAATGCTCTGTGCCAACCTTATTGATAGCTTTAATTATTCACAAGTGAAATGTTTCAGGCAACACTTAAAATACAAGCGGTTTATAGGCCCAAATTCCCAAAGCTTTGGGTGAAAGCTGCCAGAAAAGGTGGCACCCTGTTGGAACCCGGTTTACCAAGCCTGGAATCCAGGAGGAGTTTGGGCACATAGGGAACCTTCTGGAAGAACATGGAAGTGCAGTAGAGTGTGTGTGTGTGTGGGTGGGTGGTTGGATGAGGGAGGGGCAGAACCCCTGTATGGGGTAGACTCATCTCCTCTTCTCCACCCTCCTCCTCAGTCGTCATCGGCGATGGCGGCGGTCCCGCCTGTCATCACAAGTGCCAATTAGCGCTGATTAGGGGGCGTTTTGGAGGCAGCAGACAGCTGCAGTGTGCCAAGCACTAACACAGCCTCTCGTTCTTTCTCTCTTTTTCACTCTCTCACTCTCAGTCTAATTCTCTCTTTCTCTGTCGCACACTGTCTCTCTCTGTCTCGCTCAATCTCTATTTCTTCCTTCTTTCTCGTCCTCTTTTTCATTCTTATTCTCCCTCTTCTTTCCTTTTTGCGCAGTCACACACTCGCCCTGTATTTCTTTCTTTCTTTCATTCGTCTCAAACTCACCTTCTTCTTAATGTTCTCTCTCTCATTCTTGCTCACTCTCACTCTCTTCTTTCTTAACGGCTTTCGTTCACTCACTCGAATGCAGTCTCCCTTTTTCCTCTTCCTTTTTCCTTCCTCTCTTAGCTGGCAGTTGTTAGCGTAACGGTTAGGGACTTGGCCCTGTGATCGACGGTCACCTGTTTGGTAAAGTCCCGGAGCGGTAAAGGTACCATTGAGGTACTCATGAGCAAGGTATCATCTCTCTGTGTGTCATGTTAAGCAGACAAAGCTACCTGAAGTTTATATAATAATTACAAGGATGTCACTCTTACAAACATGAAAATTTGTTATTATTTTGTTGTGGTTGTCACAGATCTGGTTATGATATGACATGAAAGACAGGCGTTCACAGTCTTCCAGCGGCCGTGTTAGGCGGCTTTCAGACTGCTCACGATTCGGACAGTGATCTGGTTAGGATGTAACAAATTGCTACTCATTAGCCCGTGTAGCGTGGTGGTTAACCCAAACGCGGCTGAGGGCGCGAGTAAGTAGGATGCCATGCGAGTTGATATAAGAACTCTCTTACGCGACACGCGCTGCACTTTGCTCTGAAACACATTATTTTCTTTGGCTTGTGCGTCGGCCTTGTGCGCGCACCGCGGTCAAAGTTGAAATTTGTTGAACTGCACCGTGAAGCATTTTCGCGCGACCAATAGAATCAAAGTATCGAAGCGGGCTAGTGTTCGGTCTGCCACGCCTACTTTTTGCGCTGAGCCCCGCAGCAAGCGTGGCACGTTGAACGCACTCACTGTTTTTTGAGAGGACGTGCAAAGCCACGGCGAACGCAGCGCATGCCGCTTAAAAACCCGCTTAAGGATGATCACTATAGTCCGTGTTCTAAACGACACACACTCTAACAAAGAGATGAACCCAATAACTGGAGTACTCTCAGTTGACGCCGATAGAATCGGAATGAGGGCCAGGTTGACTCAATGGCAGAGTGGCGCGCCGCGAGGAAGTGAAACCTTTTATACACTTTGAACTCGCGGCCGGCCGCGTCCCAATCCAACTACCGGCCGCGGGAGGGAGTGCGTGTGACAGTGGTGATGACTTTTAAAGCATAAGAAAGCAGCAGATGGTAAATAACATGAAGTTGGAATATTTGCCAGTAGACAGTGAATAATTCCTCTGTCCGTTCTCAGGACCTGCTTGTGTTTGCCTTCCAGCTTCCAGACCTAATTTCTTTAAAGGCGGTCAATCTTACTGCCCGTTAACGACACATTCGTTTTCTTTTTATTATCATTTTGCACTGACCACATTGTATGGATACAGACCTCGTGATGATATCGCTTGATTTTTTTGATTTAGCTCCTCTCGTTTCTCAACGTAAAGGTCAGCCGTGAGTGCAGAGGGTCAGGTCTGGTTGTTATTTTTTTGCTGTTTTGTCAGATCCGAGGGCCTGAGAGGTGACACGTATACAGAGCTGACCTCCTTCATCCCTGCTGTCAGCTCCAACATTAATAACCCTCGTCCCCACGCAGTTAATCCTGTGTTCATAACTGGCACGGCAACCCCCTCTTGGAGAAACACATAAATATAGCTTTTTTTTGCCGTGGGAGGGGGCGCCTCAGGGGCATTGTGTGAACTCGGTAGCCTTTCCCCTCTTCTGTCATTCCGACTTGTCCAAACAGGCTCCGGCCAACAGTGAAGGTCGACGAAGGGAGAGCAAGGTTGGGTTGCAGAGGAAGAAGGGAAGAAGTGAAGAAAGGAGAGAGGGAGGGAGGGATGGAAGCCTGGTGTGCTATCTATCTATCTATCTATCTATCTATCTATCTATCTATCTATCTA
>JAVGVS010001343.1:0-23529 GCA_032718565.1 Distichodus sexfasciatus
GCATATAAATAAATATATATGAAATTGGTGTTCTCTGTTCAGTTTTGTTCATTTATTAGTTTTTTCCTCTATTTGTTTTAGAATAAAGTTACTGAGAAAAGTACGACGGATTCAATTTGCTCAAAGAAACTGTAAAGATGCACTCAGAAACGGTGCTGTATTTTATATTCACCAGATGTGAGTCAAAGCATAATTGCAGTAAGTATTTTACTTAAATAAAGTAATGTAATTAAAATACAGTAGTTATGAACAAACCTTTCTAGTAGGATCAGGTAAGATTAGATTGGATTGAGTTTTCGTTAGATTTTCCTGTTTCTACTATAAACTACACTCACCCACAGGAGCAGAAGGAAAAAATAACATTTCATGTTGCTCAAGGCCGGCTCGTAGAAGCTCTTTGTGTTATTCAAAGGTCTAAAAAGAACTGCTTTGTGCTCGTTTGTGGGAAGTTCTTTGGTAGAAACTCAGGGTCAGGAAGAGTTTTCTGAACGTTGAACAGAATCTTTTGTGCGGAGTAAAGATTGTACAAGTATAAAAGAGTTTTGAGGCTCTAACGGGGTGTAGAACTCGCTTTATACCCAGGTACAAAGAAGATTCACTTTCAGCTAATTGTGGTCTGTAATGCAGCTCAATTAGTCTCCAGGCTCTGGTGTGTGTGGGGGGGCAGGGGGGGATTATTCTACAAGTAGTGAAAAAAAATTCTGTTAATACTTTCCAGTGTGTGTTTCCGTGAGCTGTGCCTTTAACAACAAAACTACTGCCCGGTGCGTGTATTTTCTTCCTTTATTTTAAAATGAGAAATTTCATTGACAAACAAGAAAAACCACAAAACAAAGTAATTGTGTATTAATTGTATCAAAGTGAACTGATCAATTAATCACAATATTTGAGGTCATATCGTCCAGCCCTGCACATCCCACCTCTCTTTTCCCCTCTTTCTCACACCTTTTCTACTTGATTTCCTTCCTTGTTCTCGTTCTCTCTCTCCCCCTCTCTTCTTTCTTATCTCTCTTGTCATTCTCTGTCTCTCATTTCCTCTGTTGTTCTCACAACTGGGACATTTTGGTTTACTAATTGAATCAAATTTAATTGAAATGAATCGAAATTGAGTTGGACCAAATTAAAAAAAAAAAAAGAAAATGAATTGAATCAGACCAAAACATATCCAATCAAATCATATTAAATCAAATCAAATTGAGCTGAACTGAATGAAATTGAATCAAATTGAATCAAGTAGAATCAAATTGGGTTGAAATGAATTGAATCAAGTCAAATCAAAACATAATGAATCAAATCAAATTGAATCAAATCGAATCAAGTAGAATCAAATCGGGTTGAACTGAATTAAATTGAATCAAGTAGAATCAAATCGGGTTGAACTGAATTAAATTGAATCAAATTGAATCAAGTAGAATCAAATTGGGCTGGAATGAACTGAATCAAGTCAAATCAAAACTTAATGAATCAAATCAAATCGAATCAAGTAGAATCAAATCGGGTTGAACTGAATTAAATTGAATTGAATCAAGTCAAATCAAAACATAATGAATCAAATCAAATTGAATCCAATCGAATCAAGTAGAATCAAATCGGCTTGAGCTGAATTGAATTGAATCAAGTCAAATCAAAACAAAATGAATCAAATCAAATTGAATCCAGTAGAATCAAATCAGGTTGAACTGAATTGAATTGACTTGAATCAAGTCAAATCAAAACATAATGAATCAAATCAATTTGAATCAAGTAGAAACAAATTGGGTTGAATTGAATTGAATCAAGTCAAATCAAAACATAATGAATCAAATCAAATTGAATTGATTGAAATCAAATCAAAAGGAATTAAAATGAATTGAATTGAACTCCATCAAATGGAACCAAATCAAACTGAAAGGCTGGTGAATGTGTAAAAGAGACGAGACTTACAGACAAATCCACTGATAAGACGCCTTTTATTCACAAAGCATATTTTATAACATATTCTTATTCATAAAACAACTTGCAAAAGTGTTGATCTGTTTCCTCCACGCTTCTTCTAATAAATGTTTCATGAATGCAAAAGTTGTGCATATTTTAGCAAGGTTATTTTAGCTGGGTGTTATGAAAGCTGCGTGTTTGACCTTGGTGATATGTGGTGATGGGTGTGAGAGGGGAGAGTGACGGGAGAGTGACGGAGTGTGAGGAGCGAGGGATTAGAGAGCCAGAGTGGAGAAGTGTAGAGAGGAGAAGAAGAAACGCAATATAGAGATTATAAAGGATGAAGAGAAGCTGGACAACACACACGCACGCACACACACACAGAAACACAAACAAACACAGAAACACAGAAACACACACACACACATAGAAACACACACACACACATAGAAACACAGAAACACAAACAAACACAGAAACAAACACAGAAACACACACACACACAGAAACACAAACAAACATAGAAACACAGAAACACACACACACACACAGAAACACAAACACAGAAACACACACACACACACAAACACAAACAAACATAGAAACACAGAAACACACACACACACAGAAACACAAACACAGAAACACACACACACACACACAAATACATATCCACCTGTAAAACCTCTTCTCTCTCTCTCACTCACTCTCTACTTATTTCTACTCCTTCCCTCTTTTCTGTTCCTTTTTCTCACTTGTCCTGTCCTTTTGTTCCTCTCTTCTCTCTCTCTCTCTCGCTCGTTTCATATGTTCTCTCTCTAATTCTCTCTTTCTTGCTCTTATTCACTCTTCTTTTTTCCCTTCATGCCTCTCTCTTTCGTTCTCTCCCTTTTCTTGCTCTCTTTCTATCTTTCGTTTCCTTATGCCCTTTCATTCTTTCTTTTCCCTATCTCCTTTTTTCTTTCTTTTCCTTATGCCCTTTCTTTCTTTCGTTCTTTCTTTTTCTTTCTTTCATTGTTTTAATTATGCCCTTTCTTTCGCATTCTCATAATCTCTCTCTCTCCCTCGCTCTTTATTGCGGTTAGAAGTGAGATGTATCAACTCAGTAGCTATTTGGTCCCTGTGTGCAGGTTCAGGGAGAGTTTGATGCTGATGGAAAATGACGTTTACATACACAATCCATTAAAAAGAGAGAGAGAGAGAGATGGAGGCTTGTATATGAGTGTAATGCAGAGATGAGTTGGGAGTAGGAGTAAAGAAGCAATGTGGAAATGTGGTTTAACAAGAAAGAGAGAGAGAGATGGAAAAGAGAGAGAGAATGGAGGGATATAGTCAGATATCGAGTGAGAGCAGGAGAGCGGGAGATGTGCCGTAGCAGTGAAACTAGAGGCTTCATTTCAAGGTCCAACATCGTGCACCACAAAAAGTCCTTGTTCTAAATATAATCAGCAGAGAAAGATGGACAGAGAGAGAGAGAGAGGGAGAGATGCGAGGAAGAGGAAGAGAAAGAAGGGAAAGATAAAGGTCATTGTGGAGTTTTAACTGTTATCTGTGTCTGTTTCTTTCTCTCTCCCTCACTCTCTCGCAGTCTCTCTCTGTATTCCTTCCTTTATTCCTTCACTCATTCTCTTGTTCTCACTTTCGTTGTCTCCCTCTTTTTCTTCTTCTGTTCCTTGCCCTCTCTCTCATAGTCTATCTCTCTCTCCCCCTTATTTTCTTCTCTTGTTCTCTCGTTCCCTCGTTCTCACTCCTGCCACCAAAGAAGAATGACGAGGAGAGAGAGAGAGAGAGACGCACAAAGCACAAAGCCCACATGTTGTTGTGTGTCACTTCTAATTGATTCTAACTGATGCCTTATACACACACACACACACACCACACACCACACACCACACACACACACCACACACACACACCACACACACACACCACACACACACCACACACACACCACACACACCACACACCACACACACCACACACACACACACCACACCACACACACACACATCTTTCTCTCCCTCTCTCAGTATGGGTTGTGTGAGGACAGATAAGAGCGGAGGGAGTGTGTTGGGGATGTGTGTTTGTGCACAGTAAAAATGACTCATTCTTTCAATCTCACTCTATTTTTATTCTCTCTCTCTCATTTTCTTTCTCCTCTCACCCCTTTCTCTTTTTCTCTCCTCCACCTCCATCTCACATCATTTCTCATTCTCTCTCTCTGTCTCTCTCTCTCTCTCTCTCTCTCTCACCCCTTTCTCATTCTTTCTCTCTCTCTATTTCTATCCTCTCTCCCTTTCACTTCTTTCTCTCTCCCTCTCCCCCTTTCTGCGTTTCCCCATATCTCTCTCCTCTCTCTCTCTCTCTCTCTCTCTCTCTCTCTCTCTCTCACACACACACAGGTCCATGAGTCATGTGTCCACTCATTCACTCTCTCCTCACTCGTGTATTTAATAATGACTCATTAATCTATTCATACTTCCTCTTATTCACTCACTCCATCTCTCCATCCACGCTGCGTCTCTCCTGCTGTAGCGATGGAGGAGAGTCGAGATCATTTGTTCTCTCTCTTTATAATCTCAGCTGTGATCTATTTCTATTAGATAGTGAAAGGTCAGAACTGAGCACGTCACAAACACACACACACACACACTCTCTCATCTGCACACAACTGCATCCTGCACTCATCTCTCAACACTGTTTCTTCCTTCCTTCCTTCCTCCCTTCCTTCCTTTCTGATTTCGCTTTCCTTCATCCTTCCTTCCTGTCTTCATTCTTTTCATCCATCTTTCCTTCCTTATGTCTGTCTTTCAATTCATTCATTCATCCTCTATTCTTTCCCCTTACTCCTTTATAGACTTCTTTATCCTTTCTTCCTTCACTCCTTCATGTATTTCTATTTTCATTCATCTTTCATTAATTCTTGCTTTTCTTTATCCTTCTTTCCATTCATCTTTTCTTCCTATTTCTGTCTTTCCATTCATTCATCCTGTATTCTTTTCTTCACTACTTCATACCCTCCTTTATTCTTCCTTCCTGCCTTCATGAATGACTTGAACGATTGAAATAAGGAAGGAAAGATGAATGGAAAAAGGGAAGAAAGGATTCTTCCCTTTTTCCATTCATCTGTCCTTCCTTTTTTCAATCGTTCAAGTTCATTCATTCATCCTTTATTATTTCCTTCACTCCTTTATCCTTTATCTTTCCTTCCTTTCTTCCTTGACTCCTTCCTTACTTATTTCTGCGTAACGGGTGTTGGACCTGTGATGGGAAGGTCACCGGTCAGGTCTAGGACTGATAAAGGTACCACTGAGGTTCATCAGCAGCACCAAGGGAGCAGTGCTTGGTGCTTGCCATACCTTGCTCATGAGTACCTCAGTGGTACCTTTACCAGACACGGGGTTGACTCCCTAACTTACGAAGCGCTACCAACCGCGCCAGCTCTACTAAACGAGCAACTACGCCACGTTCCAAATTATTATGCAAATTGTATTTAAGTGTCATAAAGATTAAATATTTTGTTTTTCAATTAAACTCATGGATGGTATTGTGTCTCAGGGCTCTTTGGATCACTGAAATCAATCTCGGATACCTGTGATAATTAGTTTGCCAGGTGAGCCCAATTAAAGGAAAAACTACTGAAGAAGGACGTTCCGCATTATTAAGCAGACCACCATTTTCAAGCAATATTGGAAAGAAAAAGGAACTCTCTGCTGCCGAAAAGCGTGAAATAGTTGAATGCCTTGGACTAGGTATGTAAACCTTAGCTATTTCACGAAAACTTAAGCATGATCATCATACTGGTTTGTGGCTGATTCAGAGCACACCCGGGTTCAGGCGAATAAAGGCACAATGAGGAACGTTTCTGCCAGACAAATACATCGGATTATGAGAGCAGCTGCTAAAATGCCATTACAAAGCAGCAAACAGGAATCTGAAGCTGCTGGTGCCTCTGGAGTCCCGCGAACGTCAAGGTGTAGGATCTTCCAGAGCTTGCAGTTATGCATAAGCCTTCTATTCGGCCACCCCTAACCAATGCTCACAAGCAGAAACGGCTGCAGCGGGCCCAGAAATACCTGACGACTAATGTTCAAACAGTCTTGTTCACTGATGAGTGTCGTGCAACCCTGGACGGTCCAGATGGATGGAGTGGTGGCTGTTTGGTGGACGGCCACCATGTCCCAACAAGGCTGTGACGTCAGCAAGGAGGTGGCGGAGTCATGTTTTGGGCCGAAATAATGGGGAGAGAGCTGGTCGGCCCCTTTAAGGTTCCTGAAGGTGTGAAAATTACCTCTGAAAAGTATGTGGAGTTTCTGACCGACCACTTTCTTCCAGAAGAACCGTGCTTTCCGCAACAAAATCATCTTCATTCATGACAATGCACCATCTCATGCTGCAAGGAATACATCTGCATCACTGGCTGCTATGGGCATAAAAGGAGAGAAACTCATGGTGCGGGCCCCATCCTCCCCTGACCTCAATCCTATTGAGAACCTTTGGAGCATCCTCAAGCAAAAGATCTATGAGGGTGGGAAGCATCCAAACAGCAGCTCTGGGAGGCTATTCTGACATCCTGCAAAGAAATTCAAGCAGAAGCTCTCCAAAAACTCACAAGTTCAATGGATGCAAGAATTGTGAAGCTGCTATCAAATAAGGGGTCCCATGTTAAAATGTAACTTGACCTGTTAAGATGTTTTTGATTGAAATAGCTTTTGATTTCCGTAAATATGACCTCCTAACGCTGCAAATTCAACAAATGACCATGTTCAGTTCTTTACAACCTATAAAATATTTTGAAACTCTGTTGTGCAGAATAATTTGGTACAGTGCATTTTAAGTTTTTTATTTTTGAAAAAAATACTGTTATCATTGGGAGGTTTGTTCAGTAACATTCGAATTATACTCTAATGGTTGATGACTTGGAAATTATGCTGGCTGTCATTTGCATCGACTATTTAGGAAAATCAGAGAAAAATATCATTTGCATAATAATTTGGAACGCAGTGTAGAACAACTTGTTGTTAAAGTGTGAAGAGTGAAGTAGCTGTACAGCAAGTTTCATAATGTTGTAAAGCATGTGGCTATAAATACAAGGTAACCCTACAGCTAATCTTGCGATTGTAATGTTGAATAAAAGTGTGTGTGTGTGTGTGTGTTTTGTGTGTGTTTAGTGCTGGGAGGTGTGGAGTCTCGGGGTGTGTTGAGGAAGATCAGTGAGATGCTGGAGGTGATCATGAAGAGGATGGACAGTCTGTCCAAGCTGGACAACGCTAACGACTCGCGGCGTCTGGAGGAGCTCAGCTCGGCGATTAGCAGGTACAGCGCCACCCTGCTGGTCACATTTGGGATTTCAGACTTAAAGTAAAATTCTAGAAAAGAAACCTATAAAATATTTTTAAAATTGTTTTCTTAAGAACATTAAAACATTAAACTAGTATATTATACAACTATAATTAAAATATAATGAGTTACACTTTTGCCCAAACGGTAAAGTTTGCGTAAGTGTGGAACAAATAGTAAAAAAGTAAAACACTGGTGAATATCAAAATCTTTGTGAAAACTGCGAAAATGGGTTTTATATATATCCTTTTCTTTCTTTCCTTTATCCTTCCATCAATTTTTCCTTTTTTTTCATCCTTTTCTCCTTCCTTTTATCTTTCCAGCCTCTTGGCCGCTGTTGTTTCATATGGTTTCGAAGAAATCAGCTAAAATGTAAATGAACATATGTGACCCTCCATGGCAAAACCAGTCGCGTGTTGCAATTTTTGTTATGATGTTTTCATGAAAGGGCATAAATCAAGCTTCAAAACGATACCTATATCGAATGAATTGGACGACATATGACCTGAGATATCAACATTCAAAGGAGTTGGGTTTCTCCTGTCACGCCAAGTGAGAAACGGAGAAATCTGCCTTTGAAGTTGACTATCGACGTAGCACTCACAGACGCTTGGTGCGGTCGCGGCTACGTTTGCATTTACGGTAGCCTACGCTGCATTCACAGCCACACGGATAGCCTACCTGCGTTAGGTTAACTGAACTCAGGAGACCAAGATGGATTCCAGAGAAATATCTTCACGCTAGTCAACCAGTGGATTTACCGTAAATATTGAAGTAGAGCGGTCAAAACAGAAACTTTTAACATTCTGCTGGAATTGAATTTCTCACCTCAAGAAAGTCACGTTTTTAGGATGGAAAGGGGAAGTTTTTCAGCCAAATTTATTCAAAACAGTACAGTATAGACCTTCAATTCATGTTTGTTGTAATAGGTCACGCCTCCTTTAAGCAATCATAGCAATATTTTAGGAATTGACTCAGATGACTTAGATAAATGAAGTCTAATAAATTTCAGATTTTTATCTTGAGAAGTTCTTGAGATGATAACATGTTTCAATTATAGCGCCCCCTACTGATCAGATTGCACCCTCTTTGGCTGCTGTGCAAAGCTCAGAGTCTACATGAAGTCTACCAAGTTTGGTTTTGTTTGGATGTTTTTCTGAGAAGATATAGGTTTTTAAGTGATTATGGCCATGTGTAGAATATGAATTGATCCATAACTTCGTAACGCTTTGTTCTATCGAAATTCTGTACACAACTTTTTGCCTAGACAGAGCCTAGATGAAGTGCGGCAAGTGTCATGAGAATCGGACAGTGTTTTACTTTGAATCAGAGTTTTTACAAAATGGCAGAATAATGTTGCAGGAGGAACTTATACTGTACATGTCCATGCTATTACATGCTGCTATTACATACCTCATATCGTTGTTACGATAACTATACTGTAAATTTGTCCATGTTATTATATGCTGCTAATACATACCTCTTATAAAAAAATAAGTGTTACGATAACTTATACTGGTTGCCACTTCAATGTACAATGCTGCAGCTGCACTTGGCACTTAAAAAAAAAAAAATCATCTCTCTGCACCTGTCCTGCCCTAGCGCATTTACATTTAAAATTTTTACAATGTTTACATTCTCAGGTTTGCACATTTAACTTTATTTAACTTTATGTTCCTTATGTTCCTTATTGTATAATGTATAGTTTATTTTTGTCCTGTTACCCCAGCCTCCGTATTTAAGTTAGTATTTATGTTTGTAAGTTTGTATTGCGTCTCTATCTTCCTTGTCTATTGCACAGTTAAAGAGCGGATCAGGATACATTTCACTGCTCGTTGTACCTGTATAACTTGCACGTGACAAATAAAGAATCTTGAATCTTGAATCTTGAAATGGGCGTGACCATATCCATTAGATTCTGAACCTTCCAGGGAATCAGGGGCAAAAAGAATTTCAAATTTCTCCCATACTTCAGGAGATATAAGCTAAAACGTATATTGGTTTGTAATAGCGCCACTTATATGTGGAAGTGCCATTTTTGGTGTCTGACACCTGACACAAAATCTGCCAAAGGGTTTCATTATAACATATAGGGCCAATTTCCCAGTCGGGGATTAATCTTAGTCATAGACTTATCTTTGAGTTTGAATGGTAAATCTCCATTGATACTACAATATAGTCCAAGACTAGGCTTAATCCACGTTCAGGAAACCAGCCCATAAGGTTTAGGCTGTGCTCGGACTTTTGCGTAGGGAAGAATAAAACAAAAAGAAGAAAGAATAAAAATAATACTTTGTACGAAAACATTAGGGATTTCACTGCTATCGCTGCTTGGACCCCTTAATAATATAACATTTAAAAAATGCTATCTTTAAGCTAATGTTTTGTAAAAATGCATATGCACTAAAATTTGTGTAAGTGTGCTGTTCACCATTTCTTTACCTTAAATGGTGAACGTCAATCTTTCAGCAAAATTTCTTACATTTTTTCTTCAAATTTTTGTTTATAATGTTGAGGCATTTAAAAAGCATGACAAACTCAATGCTGCTATAACGTGAAAAACCAATATTTATTATATAACTGCAGAACTGAAGAAAACGCAGTATTGTATAATATTATCGTCTTCATATAACAGTAAATTTTGCATTTTGGAGAAAGTCCTCCATGTTATTAGCAGAAGACAGATATTCCTGCTGCTGCACAGCCCACATAGTAAAATCTGTCGTTTTTATTTGTAGTCTGAGACTATGAAAAGAGGCACAGCATTGGACAGTGTTTTAAATGATTATTTTCCTATTTGGTGTGCGTGGAATTTGCGTCCTGCAGCGATGGTGAGAATTCATTAGAGAGAGAGAGAGAGAGGGAGGGAGGGAAGTAAGGATGAAGGGAAGACGAGAAGCGACATCTGGGTGGGAAGAGAGAACGCCAAATGTGTGGGAGTGTCTTATTAGAGCCATATGGTGTTACAGTGAGTGGGAAATGTTGAAAGATGAGTGTGTGTGTGTAGAAGACGATGGCTACGTTCTGCTGGAGATCTGCTCAGCGTAGGACTTCATCAGATCCTGATTTTTATGATGATGTTTCTTGGTTGTGGGTGATGGTCCAGTTCAGTTAGAATGTGGGATGAAGAGGGAGAGAAAACTGACCACTCGTCTTCACGCTGACGACGTCCAAGCGTCACATTTTACTGCATTAAATCAGATTCCCACATCCACATTCTAGTAGCAGTGTAGATACAGTACATATTCCTTTCTTTCTTTCCTTCCAGTCTTTCTTCTTTCCTTTATCCTTCCTTACTTCCTACGTTTTATCGTTCCCTCCCCTACTAATTTCTAGCTTTCCATTCATCCGTTCTTCCTTTCCTTTATTTTTCCTTCCTTACTCCCTTACTTTCTTACTCCCTTATGTCCTTCATTCATGCTTTATTACTTACTTCCTGCACTCGTCTTTTTCTTCTTTCCTTCCTTATTTCTGTCTCTCATTTCCTTCATGCTTTATTATTTCTTTCCTTCACTCCTTCTTTCCGTCCTTCCCTCCTTCTTTCCTTATTTCTGTCTTTCCATTCGTTCATGCTTAATTACTTCTGTCCTTTACTCCTTCTTTCCTTCCTTCCTTATTTCTGTCTTTCATTCATGCTTAATTACTTACTTCCTTCACTCCTTCTTTCCTTCCTTCCCTCCTTATTTCTTTCATTTGTGCATATCCTTCCGATATTTTATCCTTCCCTCCTTCCTTACTTATTCCTAACTTTCCAGTCATCCTTTCTTTCTTTCCTTTATTCTTTCTTCCTTACTGAGATCCTTACTTATTTCTGTCTTTCCATTCATTCATAATTTATTCCTTCTTTCCTTACTTATTTCTGCCTTTCCACTCCCTTCCTTCCTTCCCTATATGCTTTATTTACTCTGTTCTTTCATCCTGAGTTTGTTCATTCCTTCCTATCTTTCTTCATCCCCTCCTTCTTTATGTATTTCTCTCTTTCCATTCAACCTTTTTTTCCTGCCTGTACTACTATCCATCCTTTCAACATTTTTTGCTTTGTGTCTTTCTTCTGTCCTTCCCTACAATCATCCGTCCATTTGTGCTTCCTTACATTCTATCCATTTTTTTTGCAATTGTTCCTTCCATTCCTGCCGTCCTTCCTTCATTTTTTCTTGTCTGTTTGTTCCTTCCAACATTTTTGCTGCCTTCCTTCATACCCTTTTATGTCCCTTTTCTGTCCATCCTTCTAATCATCCATCCATCCTTCTATTTTTCCTTCTTTCGTTCATTTGTTCCTTGCTTCCTTCCTGCCCTCATTCCTTTCTTCCTTTCCTACATCCTTCTTTTTTTCTGCTTTTGTTCATTTGTTCCTTTTTTACTTCTTTGCGTCCTTCCTGCCCTCATTCACTTCCTTCCTTTCTACTTTCCTTTGTGTTTCTCTTCATGTCCATCTGTTGGTGCTTCTTACATTCTTCAGTTTGTTTTCTGCCTTTGTTTCCTCCTTCCTGCTTTTGTTCTTCCTTTCATTCCTTCCTTCCTTTTCTTCCAACCTTTCTTCCCTTCTTCCTTCCTGCTGTTCTAACTTCCTTCTATCCTTCCTTCCATCCAACCTTTCCTCGTTTCTTCCTCATCATGCTGTTTTACTGAAGAGGCAGTGGAGTTGCTCTTGGTGCTTCACCTCATTAATGACTAAGTAGATTTAGTGAAATTGGGGAGTTCGGTAATAAACCTGACGCGAGAAGCTCGTTTTGGCGCAGAAATTCGCGCTCATGAGCAATGATGAAGTCCGGGCGGACTCGTTACGGAGAGAGAGAGACGGGAGAGAGAGAGAGAGAGGCCGGGGTGATTGTCATCAGTGCTGACATGTTGTCTGTGTTGGGTGGAATTGCTTCTGATGTTTCGTCCTTTTTGTCTGTGATTCAGCCGGAGGGCAGGTGTTTGCTAACGGGGCTGGGGATTTAGAGGGGGAGAGAGAGAGAGAACGACTGAACCATGGACGAGAAGGGAGTTAGAACGATAAACAGATAGATAGTGGAAAAGAGGTAAAGAGAAGGGAGAGTGTGTTAGAGATAGATAACAGGCTAGTGGAGATGGAGGGAGGGATGGAGAGAGACAGAGAGAGAGAGAGAGAGAGAGAACGACTGAACCATGGACAAGAGAAGGGAGTCAGAACGATAAAGAGATAGATAGTGGAAAAGAGGTAAAGAGAAGGGAGAGTGTGTTAGAGATAGATAACAGGCTAGTGGAGATGGAGGGAGGGATGGAGAGAGAGAGAGAGAGAGAGAGTTTTATCTGAATGTGTTCTCTGAGGCAAAGGAGGTAGTACTCAGGCTTTATAACCTCTTTCTTTCTTTCTTTCTCTTCTTCATCCTCTTTTTCTCCTCCTCTCTCTTCTCTTCTTTTCCTCTTCTTCCTCCTCCTTTCCTCCTTGTCCTGTGGTGTCTTTTTGGTTGGCAATTGTTTTCTGGACATTTGTGAAGGTTTTTGTAAATCTTCCTCCTCCTCCTCTTCTTCTTCTCTCTCTCTCTCTCTCCTCTCCCTTCCCTTCCTTTATGACTCTCTCTCTCTCCTAGTCCTCCTTTCTTTCTTACCTTTTCTTTTGCCTCCTCTCTTTCAACTCTTCTTCATCCTACGCTCCTTTCCTATTCTTCCTGCTCTTCTTTTCTTCTCCTCTATCCTCCTCTCTCTCACGTCCCCTTCGCTTCCTTTATAACTCTTCCTTTTTTATCTTCTCTCTTTCTCTCCCCTCTTCCTCATCCTCACATTTTTCTTGCCTTTTTTTCAGTCCCATCTCCTTCACCTCTTACTCCTCCTTCTCTGTCTCTTCATCCTCCTCTCTCTCCTCCTCTCTCTTTTCCTGTTCTTCCTATTGTATCTCTCTTTTTCCTACTCATCCTCTTCTTCTCCACCCCCCTCTCTTCGCTTCCATTACAATTCTTCCTTCATATTCGCTCTCTCTCTCCTCTTTCTCCTCTTCCTCATCCTCCTTTCTTTCTCACCTTTTCTTCTCTCCTCTCTTTCAACTCTTTCTCTTTCTTCATCCTCACTCTCCTCCTCTCTCTTTTCCTATTTTTTCTACTTTATTTCTTTTCTCCTCCTCCTCTTCTCTCTCTCTCTCTCTCTCTCTCTCTCTCTCTCTCGTCTTTCTCCTCTTCCTCCTCTTCCTTTCTCCCCTCTTCTTCCATCTCCTCTGTTTCATTTCTTTCTCTCCTATCTTTATTCTCCTCCTCTCTTTTCTGCCACATCTTCCTCCTCTCTTACTTTTCATCCCCCATTCTTCTCTTCCTCCTCCTCTCTCTCTCCTCTCCCCTCTTCCTCGCTTTCTCTTGTCTTTCTCCTCCTTTACTCTTTCTTTTCCTCTTTCCTTTCCTCTTCTTCTTCTCCTCCTCTTCCCAGTCCTCACTTTCTCTTCTCTTTCTCTTCCAATCTCTCTTTCCCATCTGTCTTCCTTTCTTTCCTCCATCTATTCTTTTTTACTCCCTTACTTCCTGCCTTTCTTCCTTCCTCCCAGTCTTTCCTCCATCTTTTTTCATTTTTTTCTTTTTGTCCATTATTTCCTGTCCTTACTTCCTTTCTCTTTTCCATCCTTTCTTTTTTCTTTCCAGTCTTTCTTCCTTGTATCATTTCTTCTTTCTTTCTTTTCTTCCATCTACCCTTCTTTCCTTCCCATCTTTCTTGCTTCTGTCTTTTCTTCCACCCTTCTTTCTCTCCATCCTTTTTTCTTTTCATCCTTTCATCTTTCCTTCCTTCCTGTCTTTCTTTCCTTCCCGCCTTTCTTCACTCCTCCCAGTCTGTCTTCCTTAATTTCTTTCTTCAACGCTTTCTTTTTTCTTTCCAGTCTTTTGTCCTTGTGTTCTTTCTTTCCCTCATCCATTCCCTTCTCTCTCTCTCTCTCTCTCTCTCTCTCTCTCTCTCTCTCTCCAGCTGGATGGATGGAGTGATTATATGCGCTATTAATGATTATGGAGCACGTTAAGCGGCCGCGTGAGAGCGCTACGTAATAACGTCGTAACGTCGCTAATTGACGCTCTGTCCTCGTCGTCACACCGCGACCCTAATTAGCGCCGAGCCGCGGTTAACAGGAAGTAGCGCGCTAACCCGGTGATTAGCCGTGCTGCTAAATTTTTGGGAGGACGCATCTTTACTGATTAAATAGGATTTTATATGATGTTTTATATTAAGAGAAAGATAACGATAAGAAGCAACGCCGCGAGGTGTTTCCACCACTTTTCCAAATCTCTCTCTCCTCTTTTCATACGATACGTGTCGCCGTGGTGACAGGCCGACTGAAGCGGATGCTGACCCCTGTCACGGGCAGGGTTGCCGTGGCGACTCCGTTGGCGTTTTTTTTTTTCTGCCAGCAGGGAGGCGAGTGATGTGACAGCTGACCCGTAACAAGGTCAACACACTCGCCCCACTCGCATATCTTAAAACTGACTCCGCGCCTTTTCATTTGCTTTCTTTTCCTCCATCCATCCTTATCATTTCACTCCTTCGTTCTGTCCATTCTTCCGTCCAGTGTTCCTTCCTCCTCATTTCTTCTTTCTTTCCATTCTTTACCTCCATCCTTCCTTCTATTATTCCTTCTTACTTTCCATCACATCCTTCCTGTCTTTCTTCTGTCCCTTTTACCTTTTTCTTTCATCCTTCCTTCCAGCATTTCTTTCTTCTTTATTTTCTTTCCTTCCATCCATCCTTCTTTCTTCCTTCTGTCTTTTCCTTTTTTCCATCATCTTTTCTTCCTCCTTCCTCCATCTTTTTTCGTCGCTTTTGCCTTCCATCCTTTCTTCTTTCATTTCTTTTCATTCTTCCACCAATCCTTCATTTCTTCCTTTTTTTCTTTCCTTCCGTCCACCAATCTTCCTTTATCCTGTCCCTTTTCCTTTCTTTCCTTTCTTCCAGTGTTTCCTTCTTTCTGCCATTACTTTCCTTCCACCATTCTTCTTTTCTTACTTGCCTTTTCCCTTCTTTTCTTTTTTCATTCATTCCTTGTCTTTTCTCCTTCCTTACCTTTCCTTTCCTTTCCTTTCTTCCATCCATCCTTTTTTCCTTCCATCCTTCTTTCCTTCACTGCATCCTTCCAGTCTTTCTTCCCTTTTGTCCTTTCTTCTTTCTTTTCTTTCAGCATTTCTTCCTTCTGTCTTTTCTTTTCTTCCACCCACCCCCCTTTTTTTCCATCCTTCCATCTTTCCTGCCTGTCTTGCATCTGTCCTTTTTCTTTCTTTTCTTTTCATTTCCCATTCATTCTTCCTTTTTTTAATCCTTCCTTCCTCTCAGTCTTTCTTCCATCTTTCTTTCTTTTCTTCCTTCCTTCAAGCCTTTCTTTTAGCTTTCCAGTCTTTCATCCTTCTGCCCTTTCTTCTTTCTTTGCTTTCTTTCCTTTCATCCTTCCATTTCTTCCTTTCCTTTTGCCTTCCTTTCTTCTATCCTTAACTCTTTGCATCCTTCCTGCCTTTCTTCCTGGCACCCAATCTTTTTTTTCTTCTTTTTTCATTTCCTCCATCCATCCTTCTTTCCTTTGTTCCTTCTTTCCATCACTGTATCCTTCCTGCCTTTCTTTCTTCCTTCCAGCATTTGTTCCTTCTCTTTTCTTCGATCAATACTTCTTTCCTTTCCATCCTTCTTCTTTCTTTCCTTTCTTTATTTTTATTCTTCCATCCAAGCTTCTTTCTTTCCATTCCTTTTTCTTTTCTTCCTTTCATCCTTCCTTCTTACCTGTCTGTCCTTTTTCTTTCTTTTCTTTCCTTTTCCTTCCCCATTCTTTCCTTTTTTCCTTCAAGACTTTCTTTTTTCTTTCCAGTTTTTCTTCCTACTCCTTTCTTTCTTTCATTCATCCATCCTTTTTCCTTTCCTTTCCTTTCCTTTAGCCCCTTCCTTCCCCGCCTTTTTTCCTCATTCCTGCCTTTCTTTCTTCCTCTATCAATCCTTCTTTCCGTCCTTCCACCCATGAATCCATCTATCACAGTTTGGTTGTTTTAAGTAGTGGTCAGTGTGTGATCCCTCTCTCTCCTATGAGTTTGAGTTTATTTGGGATGAACTTTAGAAGTCATTTTAGTGCAGAAATTCATACTTCCGACTTTTAATCCCGGATTGTCTGTCGTTCGTTCCCGTTTTTGGGTGGAGTTTCCCTTCAAGTGCTAATTAAAAGTGTGATTATCTAAACGGAGCCGTGACGGATCGGTTTGGGGAACGTCCTTGCTGGATGTTAATTTGTCTGGCGTGACGTGTCCGGGTGTGCTGAGGACGAGTGTGTGTGTGTGATATTCCCGGAGGATTTGGGACCCCGGGAGAGTAAATCCTTTCCAAGTGTGGGCTGTGATTGGGCGAGGTTTTGATGGCTGAAGGTCGAGTGTCGTCCAGGCGATAACCGTGGCGGTGTTAAAACTCTCAAGCCTAATTACATCTTTTAAGACCAGCTCGTTGAGCCCAAATGAGCGAGGGTGAGACGCGGCGTAGAGGTGACTTCTAACGCCGATGACTTCGAGACAATCCGGGTGTTATCCGACAATTTTAGGTCATGATTGATCTGATAAGACTGATTAAATATTACATAGCAGGAATAGAAATGGGTGTAAAGGTAACAGCTCGTTCTGGGATTATAATCTCTGGATATTAAAGGAAAGAGCAACATTCTTGGTAAGAGTCATGATTAGATTATGGTTGGGCTAAGGATTAGGACTAGACTACTGTAAATTTTAGCGTTACTCAGAGTTAGGATTACATTATGATTACATTATGGGTTAGAGCTGGATTAAGGTAATATTCAAAATTAGGACTAGATTGAGATTAATTTGATTGAGGTTTGGTGTTAAATTATTTCTGTGAATAAAACTATCAAAAGATTATGCCTGTGTATTAATTTAGGATTAGATTAGGGTTGGGATTAGGTTTAGATTACAGCAACGTTTAGGGCTACGATAGATTATAGTTGGGATGAGAAGTAGATTTAGCTCAAATTTAGGTTTAAGATTAGACTATAGTTTGGATTAGGTCTTGATTATAGCATCATTTAGGATTATGGATAATTTAAGAACAAGGATTGGCTTAAAAAAAATCTGTTAAAATTAGATTTTGCTTCAAATTAGTGTTTATGTAGGTTATGGCTATTCTACAATTTGGGAATAGGTTGTGGTAAAGTTTAAAGGTAGGATAAGATTATAGGTGGGATTTAGGATTATGACTAGACTACCGCTACCTTTAAGGCCAATTTCCCTAGCCAGACTAGTCCTAGACTAGTTTTGAGCTTGAATGGTAAATCTCCACTGGTACTACCATTTAATCCAAAACTAGTCTTAATCCATGAGCAAGAAACCAGCCCTTAATTTATGGATTAGGATTTATAGATGAAGTTTATAATTAGGTTAGGATTCAACTTAGAGGTTAATTTAAAATATGGCTCTGTTTAATGTTAGGATTTAATTATAGTTAATTTTAGGCTTAGGGCTAGATTTTGTCTGTGTTCAAAATTGAGATTATTTTATGTTTAGGTTTATGATTTGGATTAGAATATAATTTAGGGTGTGTGTTTAAGGTTAATATTAGATTATTAGTGGGATTAGGGTTAGGACTTGATAATGGTACTGTTTAGAGGTTATGGTTGGGATTCTGGATTAGAATTAGATTCAGGGCCGGCCCAAGCCTTCAGGGGGCCCTAAGCAGAATTTTATTTGGGGGCCCCTCTGTGCCACCAATATGACTAATTATTGTCAATCCTTTATTATTCGCACACTATAAATCTAACACACCCAATATAAATTTTATTTTTTTGTAGCTGTGTTGCTTACATCATACCAATGTTTTTACCCTTGCTATGATCTTTAATTGTAACAGTAGCAAACCCACAGGAGTAGTCAGGTGTTAATTTGCACTTTAACATTCAAAGTCTCGCAGTACCAGCTGGCATACTTAATGTGGTGTACTGAAAAGTGGCAAAATAAACTAGTAGACGATGCTCTTGTATGGCTGTCATACTCCAACTGTGCATGCATCCTGCTGCAGCCAGTTAAAATAATATTGCGTTGTTTTTTTTAACTGAATAATGGATTTCATTACCAATATGATATCAACTGAAATATTAAACATATATAAATTAAAGAAATAAAAATAAAAAAATTATGTAATTTAATGTACTCTTGGGGGCCACGGGGCCCTAAGCAGCTGCTTAGTTCGCTTATGCCTTGGGCCGGCTCTGATTAGATTACCGCAAAGTTTGGGATTAGGATTAGATTACTGCTAAATTTAGTTGTTAAAATTACGTTCCTGTTGGAACTGGGATTAGGACTGGGTTTTGCTATAGTCAGGATTAAATTCAGGGTTGGTCTTAGATTAGGGCTACGTAGCCTACACTTAACTCCAATCTCACCCTCCACCAGACCCTAAAATATATTCTAACCATATTGTAAATGTCACTGTAATCCTAGTCTAATCCCAAAAACCCACATACACTGTTATATTGTTAAGTCGTAACTTACAGCTCAACAATTCCTGCTCACTGAAACACACGTCTGAAAATGCGTGTGTGTTTGTGGTCAATGATATGGATTGGAATGGCGTTTGTTGCAGATTTTTCCGGAATTTCTACAGTCAGCATCTCTGCGTCTCAATTTGACAGATCACTGCTAATCCCTTCACTACAACAACTAACACACACTGTTGAACACACACACACTTTAGACACACTAATTCAAAGCCTTCTCTCTCTGCTAATTCCTCTCGAGGCGTGAGTGTTCTCGGGGAGGACTTGAGGAGCGATTAGGCGAGGACGGGTTTTTGTGAGCAGCTCGTTTAAAAAAGCTTGCCAATTAGCTGCAGCGCAATTAACGCTCCAATCCTGCAGCTCTCTGATTGGCCGTTTAAAACAGCACAGCTTGCGGGGTGACAAATACAGATGTGTAATGGTGAGTGGGAATCTCATCTGCACTCTCCATTGACTAAGTTCATTATTCAACTTTGTTATGATCTTTTATTATAATTTATTTATTTATAAAAACAATTTATACTTTTGATTATTTAGCTGCTGAAAAGATGAAGTGCGTTTCAGACGTTAGTGCTTGACGAGGCCTGTTAGCCACCCCTCCGCCCCCCCACTCCCCGCTGTTACACTCGTTCGCTAATGGTCCGGCTGCAGTCGCTCACTCGCTCGCTCTGAAAGCACGAGATGGAATTGTAGCGCTGTTCACTGGGTTTTCTATTTCACGCTCCATCTGAATGGCTAGCAATTAGCATCTCCACTGCTGTTAACGAGAGAGAGAGAGAGAGAGAGAGAGAGAGAGAGAGAGAGAGAGAGAGGTGGAGAAAAATAGAGGAAGAGGGAGCATGGGAGAGAGATGGAAGGGACAGAGGGAAAAAGGAAAGGGATGGAGAGATGGGAGCGGTAGAAACAGGTAAGGTTAGAGAGAGAGAGAGAGGGAGAGGGAAATATGGAGAGAGAGAGAGAGAGAGAAAGAAAGACAGATGGAGAGAGCGAGATGGAAGTAGAGAGAGCGAGAGGAAATGGCAGAGAATGGGGAGATGGAAGCATGGATGATGTATAGAGGGAAGAAGAGAATAAAAGAAAGAGAGAGAGAGAAATATGAAAGGAGTCGAGCTGGAAAGAGGTAGAAGAAAGGAGAGGTAGATAAAGAGGGAAGGAGAGAGAGCTGAACTGACTGAAACAGTTATTGTTAAATGCAGCTGTGTGTGTGTATGTGTGTGTGTTCATGTATTTATCACACTGTGGGGATCTTTTTGTCCCCTAAAATCATTTTTATCTGTTTTTTTGAGCTTTGTGGGGACATTTGAGAGGTCCACATGAGGAGAAATGACTTTATAGAAAATGTGCTTGTTTTATTTGATAAATTAAAAGAGGTAAAAGATGTGCTTTTGGTTACTGAGGTTAAGGTTAGGGTTAGGGTTAGGTGTAGGTGTAAAATTACATACATCTAGTCATTATGGGAGTCTACGGAAAGACCTCACAAAGATAGTAATACAATGACGTGTGTGTGTGTGTGTGTGTTGAACAGGATACAGCCAGCAGGACTGGTGGAGAGAATTCAGGCCATCGCCCAGAATGTCTCCAACATGGCACTTCGAGTGGAGCAGATTCTACAGAGCAGCATGGCAGCTTCAAGAGGTACTGCTACATAACACACACACACACACACACACACACTCATATACCTGTGTGATTCTTATACTGACTCCCTATGCTGAGTATCTAGATGTAGTAATTATGTATAATAATTTTAATCATTTTAAATCTAAAACCTACCAGAGTTTAGATCATTTAAAAGCAAAGCATCACAACCCTCCATCATGAATGAATGAATGAATGAAGGGAGGAAGAGAGGAAGTGATGGAGAAAGGTATACATGGAGGGGTGGATGGATCAATAGATCGATATATGGATAGATAGACGGATGGAGGTAGGAAAAAAGGAATGTTGGATGGATATATAAGGCGAAAGATGGATGTTGGATGGATGGATAGATGGATAGATGGATGGAATCACAGATAAATGGATGACAGAGACTAATAGAGAATGAGGATGGATGAATGGACTGATAGAGTGAATGATGGAAGAAGGGAGAGGAAAGATGAATGCTGGAGGAATGAACAGGGGGATTGAAGGGTGGGGGGTGGTGCGGAAAGAGGGATGAAGGAAGGATGGAGGGAGGGAGGGAAAGAGGGATGCTAAAAGAATGGATGGAGGAAGGGACTGTAATCCATCCATCCCTCCCTTGTACTACAAACCATCAGTGCCTCCCTCCATCTATCCATCCATCCATCCAACATCCCTCTTTCCCTCCCTTGCTCCCCCTTTCCATCCATCCAGCATAACTCTTTCCCTCCCTCCTCCCGTCCATCAATCCATTTATCCATCCATCCATCCAACATCCCTCTTTCCCTCCCTCCATCCATCTGTCCTGCATCACTGTTTCCCTCCCACCTCCCAGCCATTCATTCATTCAACATCCCTCTTTCTCTCCCTCCATCCATCCGTCCTGCATCACTCTTTCCATCCCTCCATCCATCTGTCCTGCATCACTCTTTCCCTCCCTCCCTCCTCCCATCCATTCATTCATTCATCCAACATCCCTCTTTCCCTCCCTCCATCCATCTGTCCTGCATCACTCTTTCCCTCCCTCCCTCCGCCCATCCATTGATTCATTCATCCAACATCCATCTTTCTCTCTCTTGCTCCCTCCCGTCCATCCTTCTATCCATTCATCCAACATCTCTCTTTCCCTCCCTTGCTCCCTACTTTTCACCCTCATTCTCTCCCTCTCTTCTTTCATCCATCCATTCATACCGATGGAGTCTAGAATTTGTCCTCGAATATTTTGTGTTTCTAATCTGAAAGACACAACACCCAAGACTGAGTAACAAACTACGTCCTGATATTTATCCCACTCGTCCGAATGATCTGCTCTAGTTTGCAGGTTTATGCTAGTGTAGCGCGTTACGCTACACTGCGCTACCGTGATTTGTCGCTCTGGAAACCAGCAGAAGTTGGGAACGAGAGAAAGACGGTCAGCACTAAAAGCAAATTAAGTGGAGTGTCTCTGGCCTCGGGCTCGGCTCTCCCACTATTTATTTACCTCTTCGTTATTCCCGCTCTCCCTGGAGACGCTATTGATTTAGCCGACGTCCAGCACCCTGCTTTAATCAAGCTATAAAACTGCTCCGGCTGTCTCAACGAATGTAAATTCCCTCCAACTTCTCTGCAGCTCAGCGAGGGTCTCGGGGGAAAACAAAAATCAAAACCAGACCAGTGTATAAGTCGCAAAAAAGGGGAAGACTTTAACAGAACAGGGTTTGGTAAATGCTAAAAGGAAAGTTAACTTGCTAGAACGCTGCATTGTGGGTTAGTTAGCTTGCTAAAAGAAGACCTTTCTCGTCTGCTTAGCTATGTGGCTAATCTTGCATTAAAGCTAATGAGGCACAGTTAGCAGGAAGTAGCTTGTTTTACGTCCGTCAATTAGGGTTTATAATAGGTTTATTTTTCAAAGTAATCTTTAAGATATTCTTGTAATAAGTTCATGTTTTAGAGAATCAAAATGGTTAATTTGTTGTTGCGCATGTAAATATGCTGAATGGATGGATTCAAGCATGGAGGGAAGGAGGGGGAAAAAAGAGGAATGCTGCATCGGTGGAGGGAGGAATGGATTGAAGAATGAAGGGAGGGAGGGAAAGAGATGCTGATGGATGGATGAAGGGATGGATGGAGGGAAAGAAAAGAGGGGTGCTGGACAGATGGAGGAAGGGAGGGGACGGATGGATTGAATGATGGAGCGAGAGTGATGTTGGATGGATGCATTGAAGGATGAAGGGAGGGAGGGAGGAAAGAGATGCTGGATGGATGGGTGAAGGGATGGAAGGAGGGAAGGAAAAGAGGGATGCTGGATAGATGGAGAGAGGGAAGAATGGATGGATTGAAGGATGGAGTGAAAGAAGGGTGCTGGATGGATGGATGAAAGGAGGGAGGGATGGGTGGATTGAATGATGAAGCAAAAGAGGGATGATGGATGGATGATGGAGAGATGGTATTGAAGGATGGAGGGAGAGAACAAGCATTGCGAGATGAATAGACTATGAAGGGAGTGTAGAATGGAATAAAGGATAGAGCGAGGGAAGGAAAGAGGGATGCTGGAGGGATGGACGGAGGGAGGGGTCGATAGATTGAAGGTTGGAGGGACAGAGGGAGGGTGGCTGGATGGAGGGATTGAAAGATGGAGGAAGGGAGGGAAAGAGGGATGCTGGATGGATGGAGGATGGAGGCAGACATGGACCGATGGATGGAGGGAGGGAGTGTGGAATGGATTGAAGCATAAAGCAAGGGAGGGAAAGAGGAATGCTGGATTAATGGAAGGATGGATAGATAGAAAGATGTGGATCAAGCGGATGGATGAATAAAGAGAAAGACAGATGGATAGATGAGTGCATGAAGGAATGGACTGATAGATAGATAGATAGATAGATAGATAGATAGATAGATAGATAGATAGACATGGCATGTTTATACAGTACGCTGCACGTGAGCTTTTTAAATAAGGTTCTTAACGCAACGTAGCTCGTGAGACCTGGCATCCGAGATTGCCTCTACGCATCGCTGTTCTCTCATTAGCCAAATGGAACAAGCGCTAGCGGTGGAGATCTTCAGCACCATCGCCTTCATCAATCTCCTGCTACGAAGGCGGCAGTTAGCTAACTCAGCGGAGCGATTAATGCTCCGGCTTCGTCCCCGTCGGCCAGGAAACCGTTAGCGTGAAGCAGAGCTTATGGCAACAGCTTGGTGTGTGTGTGTGTGTTTGT
>JAVGVS010001344.1:0-23877 GCA_032718565.1 Distichodus sexfasciatus
AATGGATGGATGAGCTGATGGATGGATGTATGGAAGGATGGATGGATAGATGGATGAGTGTATGGATGGATGTATGGAAGGATGGATGGATGAGTTTATGGCATCTCTTTACATTAAGCTCATTCCTTTAACAAGAAAACAAATGAACAAAAGATGCAGGGACACACCACTAAGTCTATAAAGATATTGCAAAGCGGAGGAAGGGAAGAGATCTTTTTTTTTCTCCTCCATTTCGACACCGAGCAGCTCCCTCGCTCTCTCTTTCCTTCCCTTGTGCTGCAATTAACCTTTCCGTGCGGCTCGCGTTCGTTTACAAATGATTGTGTTGTGTAAGCAAAGCGGTGAATAAATCTGTGAGGTAATGCAGTGTGTTCTGTAGTTAGAGACGGCGTGTTTATTCTCCACTCCAACACACGAAGAGAGAGAGTGAGAGAAAGAGAGAGACTCATTTTTTATTACCTTGGGTCAAAGGTCGACCTCAGCACCCGCTGTGCCGGGGTCGGGGGTGAAGGTTCGGCACGTGTGGTGTTTCCGGTGGTGCTGAGGATCACAGTGAGGACACATGAACAGAGCGTGAGCGGGCATAAAGAACATCGGGGATAAATAATGAGACTGGGCAGCTTCTTTTGCTCTTCATTTGAGTTTTCAGCTTCAGTTCCCAAAGTGGCAGTGCTGTTTTACTAAACTACACCGTAGAAAAATCAGACAAATACAACATAGAAATGTACTGACTAGACTAATAAAGAAAAGGATGGCACATGAACAGAGTATGAAGAGAAATTAATGTTGTTGCAGCTGTGTGTTTATTGTATCTTTGAATGTATGGAGAGAGAGAGAGAGAGAGAGAGAGAGATGGATGGATGGATATTGTAGTTGTAGATATATAGAAATTGATAGATGAATTGATGGATATATAGATAGAGAGAGATGGATGGATAGACAGAGAGAAAGAGACAGATAGATCGATGAATTGATCGATAGATAGATAGATAGATAGATAGATAGATAGATAGATAGATAGATAGATAGATAGATAGATCAATGAATCAATAGATAGATAGATAGATAGATAGATAGACCAATGAATCGATAGATAGATAGATAGATAGATAGATAGATAGATAGATAGATAGATAGATAGATAGATCAATGGATAGATGGATAGATGGATAGATAGATAGATAGATAGATCAATGAATCAATAGATAGATAGATAGATAGATAGATAGATAGATAGATAGATAGATAGATAGATAGATCGATCAATGGATAGATAGATAGATAGATAGATAGATAGATAGATAGATAGATAGATAGACAGATAGATAGATAGATAGACAGATAGATAGATAGATACATAGATAGATAGATAGATAGATAGATAGATAGATAGATAGATAGATAGATAGATAGATCGATCGATCAATGGATAGATAGATCGATCAATGGATAGATAGATAGATAGATAGATAGATAGATACATAGATCGATCAATGGATATATAGATAGATAGATAGACAGATAGATAGATAGATAGATACATAGATAGATAGATACATAGATAGATAGATAGATAGATAGATAGATCGATCAATGGATAGATAGATAGATAGATAGATAGATAGATAGATAGATAGATACATAGATAGATAGATACATAGATAGATAGATAGATAGATAGATAGATACATAGATACATAGATCGATCAATGGATAGATAGATAGATAGATAGATAGATAGACAGATAGATAGATAGATAGATAGATCAATCGATCAATGGATAGATAGATCGATCAATGGATAGATAGATAGATAGATAGATAGATAGATAGATAGATAGATAGATAAAAAGAAGCAATAAGAGAATAGGAGGGAGGAAGAGAGAGTGAGAAAATAACAAGCAAACAAACGAAATCATTCAATCAATCAGTGATATGATAAACGAGTGAAGGCAGCGAGTTAACGAGGCTGGAGAGCGGGAGGAGGAGGAGGAGTGCAGCGCTGAGCGACAACATCAGCACAAGAGTGGACGAGTGGCAATCAGACGAGTGGAAACAAGTGACTCTCGGGCTGATGGATGTGGAGTGGAGGAGCCGACGAGTGGAGCGATGGGACGAGGGACGGCGTGACCTCCGCATGGCACTGACGTTTAGACCCTTATCAGACAAACGAGGGATTTAATTACCTCAGAGACAAGTGGCCTCGAGAGCCCGTCCCCGTCCCAATCAGCTCAGTGGGTGTGTGTGTGTGTGCGTGTGTGTGTGTGTGTGTGTGTGTGTGTGTGGTGTGCGTGTGTGCGTGTGTGTGTGTGGTGTGTGTGTGGTGTGTGTGTGTGCGTGTGAGCGTGTGTGTGTGTGTGTGTGTGGTGTGCGTGTGCGTGTGTGCGTGTGTGTGTGAGCGTGTGTGTGCGTGTGTGTGTGTGCGTGTGGTGTGTGTGTGGTGTGTGTGTGGTGTGCGTGTGAGCGTGTGTGTGTGTGTGTGTGTGTGTGTGTGTGAGAAGACACTGCTGGACTTCAGGGATGAAAAAGGACGTACGTGATAATGCAAGTTCATGTAATTATTAAATTAACTACATGAGATTAATTAAATAAAATGAGTAACAATTAAATTCCTCAAGTAAACTAGACGTTCTATCTATCTATCCATTGATCGATCTATCTATCTATCTATCTATCTATCTATCTATCTATCCATTGATCGATCTATCTATCCATTGATCTATCTATCTTCCTTCCTTCATTAATTCCTTCTTTACATCTTTCCTTAATTCTGTCCTTCATTCATTCATTCTTTTCCACTTCTTTTTTTATCCTTTTCCTCCATTGTTTCTTCATTCATTTCTTCTTTACATCTTCATTCAATCGCTATTCCTCACTTTTACTTTCTTTCTTTCTTTCTTTCTTTCATGCTTGCCCCTCTTTCCGAGCTATCTATCTATCTATCTATCTATCTATCTATCTATCTATTATTCTTTCCTTCATTAATTCCTTCTTTACATCTTTCTTTAATTCCACTCTTCTTTTTTCATTCATTCACTCAACTCTCCAGTTCTTTCTTTGTTCTTTTCCCTTTCCCTCTCTATCTTCTTTTCCTCCCTTGTTCTCTCTCTCTTTCTCCGTCTCTCTCTTTCCCTCTCTCTCCTTCTTCCTTTCTTCCCTTCACGTCTCTCTCTCTCTCTCTCTCTCTCTCTCTCTCTGTCTCTTCTATTATCTCTTCATATATACGTATTTATGCCCATTCATATGAAGATGCGGTAATAAACCGTACATCGTTGTCCCTACATAATGACCTGTACATTAACGGCAGCGTGTTGTTAACTAACGATGTGTGTTTGTGTCACAAGCCCATCATTTTCACGTTACTTTTCAATGATGTAATCCATGAACATTAAAGGGAATGAAGTAGCTGAAGCGATTATTAGCCAAATCTCTTCCAATCCCTTCTTTATCTTCCTTTCATCACCTGTTCCCAGCGACTCTGCCCCGGGGGGGAACCCGGGGGTGTTTGTTAATGACGAGTGCCAGGTAAACAGCTCCCCGGCGAGTAAACGAATAAACAAACCCGCCGCTAATGGTTAGCGAAGAGCGTGCACGGCGGGCGTGACTAGCAGCAGCTGGTGGAGGTAAAGTGGAGGAGGAGGAGGAGGAGGAGGAGAGGATGAAGAAGATGCCTGATGGTGAGGCAACGGTAGAACTGCAGCTCCACACACTAGCTCCTCTATTTGTCCTTGAAGGGAAAATCAATGAACCTTTAAAAGAGAGAGAGAGGGAGAGAGAGAGAGATTTGCTAATCAAGTACAATAGAAAAATATACAGAGGGGACAGGAAACAAGCAGGGAAAAAAGGAAAGAATAGGAAAGAAAGAGAGGGAAGGGAGGGAGTAAATTAATGAAAAAAGGAGTGAAAGAAGGAAGGGAGACAGGAGCGAGCACAGGAAAAAGGAGAGAGGGAAGAAGTAGAAAGAGAGAGAGAATGAGATCTGATAAATGACAGAGACTGGCAGATAGAAAGGTATGAAGAGATCAATCAAGAGTTAGGGCTGAGAGAGAGAGAGAGAGAGAGAGAGAGAGAGAGGAGGTTAAGAGAAAGAGAGGAATACAGAGGAAAAGGAATGACATGTAGCGTCAAAACAGAGAGATAAAAAGAGAGACAGAAAGAAACCGAAGTGAGAGAGAGAGAGAAAGAGAGAGAGAAAAAACTCTTGTGAGCATTCATATGAGTGAAGGTGTCCATGAAGGGAAGAAAGGAGGATAAAATGAGAAGAAAGGGACCATTCGGGGTGAGAGAGAGAGAGAGAGAGAGAGAGAAAGAAAGAATCTCAACAGGAGTAAGTCTGTTGCTGTGTTTGGAAAAGAGAGTGTAAATGGATCTGTTGTAAAGGGATATATTTGAGAGTGTTGGGAGTATGAAGTAAACTGAGCGTCTGATGGAGAGAATGGACGGAGAGAGAGAGAGAGAGAGAGAGAGGTCGATGGGAGAGAGTAAACACGTCTGGGGACGAGAGGAGACACAAAGTGAAGTGATGTCTTTCGGGAAACACACATGACCTTACAGAGCTGTTTAGATCCAACAAATCACTGATGCAGAAATCAGGAAAAGTGCTCATGTCTGAACACATTCTACACCTGTACGTTGTCACCTGCAGCTCAGAGCTTTCAATCCACCTCACGCTAAGCCGCCGAAAATGTTCCATCGCTACTTGTAAAAGGTAAGTAACTGTCACGTCTGCGCCGCCTCAGCCAATCCCGGTCGCCGGAATTCTAGCTTGGGTTTGCTTTTCACCTGGTTCACTCGTTGGCGGTGGGATTATGGTGATTATTCGACACGAATGTGATGCGAAACCCTGGAAGTCAACGTAAAACAAACATAGCATCGGAGTAACAATGCCCAGGTGTGCTTAATAATCACCATAATCCCACCGCCAACGAGTGAGCCAGGTGAAAAGCAAACCCAAGCTAGAATTCCGGCGACCGGGCGCTCGTTTGGTTTGTTCTCCCACTCCTGGGTTCTGGTTTATTTAGACGAGCTCATTGTCCCATCGTCAACTTTGCGCTAACCCTTTGTTTGTCGCAAGTGTAGCACAATACAGTACAAGTTTAGCACAACACAACGCAAGTGTGACATAATGCAAGTGTGACACAACACAACGCAATTGTAGCACAAAATAACTCATACATATGTGACCCGATCTGCCGTAACGAGTCGGAAGTCGGCGTTCTATTTATTTAGATACAGGCCGATTATGTTTATATTTTTTGGTCTTATATGAAAGAAAAGGTCTTCAAAATTAATCTGGTCTCCAAAAATACGCTGTTACATTGCTTTTCAACATAATCGGCCCGTATCTTCTAAATAAATAGAGCTCTGGAATCGATTAAAGATTAAACTGACGTCAGACTCGCTCTACCTCATCAGCTTGTTTCCTGTTTTTGTCAGTTCTTGTCATCGACATCATCATCCGCAATAACGGGCATTACATCTCCATTCTCCAGAAGCCTAATTCTATCGTTTGTATTTTCACTCTACCTGCTCTTACCATACATCCCACTGTTCCTTTATTAAAGAAATTCACGTAGGCTCATGACTTTAATCGAGATCAGGCTTTAATAATACTGCCTGCCTCTCGCTCTTCTTTCCCATGCGCAGCATCAGCGGCCATCCCAAAAATAAATTTCCGTTAAGCTCAGAATATGCGATGTGAGTATGCGGAGATAACCAGGCCGTTAATGCCATCTTTCATCTTCACGCTTCTTGGTCGGCGGTGTAGGTTTACAGGCGAGCAAAGATTGATGAACAGACGTTGAATTGTACATCAGTGAGCAAATTTGACTCAAATATCTTATTCCAAACTATTTTAAACGTTCACATTTATTGATACAGAATTTATGCAAAAGTCTTATTGAGTTTTGCTTCAGCTCTTTCAGTTGTGTAATAAGATACTATTCAAATGTCTTTAGCGACCAGCCGAGGGCAATACCTTTAATGTGGCGTGAGACAACATAAGCAAGTATGTACATCTGATACAAGATGTGACAAAACTCCGCGCGAGGTCTGTAAAACCTAAAACAGAGCAAAGTGTGTGTTTGCACTGGAATAAGTATTATTTGTACCTTTTCCGTAAACAACTACAAATGTTTCCAGACGTTCAGGCCGTCCATCTTCCTTTTTATTGTGCCGTCAAACCTGATCCCGTCAACAACTTTTCCCAGGCTTTAGAGCAAGACGTTTCGGAATTGGAAATAGCCCGCAAGTAAAGCTCTTTGCCTCGGCGAGCTTCTTTGCCCGAACCATGATGCTGCTGTACTGCAAAGTTTGGAAAAAACTCCCCACTCTCTCTAAGTACTGTTCTTCATCTTTCTTAGAAGGTTTGAGCTTCCGAAACTGTGCTGGAAAAGCTGAAAATATTCATCCGCCTCTTGTTTTTAGAAACGACAAACTGAGAGTTATGTCTGGATAGTAAAATTAAGTTTTTATTTTATACGTTGATTTTAAATCATTAAATAACATAACAAAATAATAGAATATCTGTTTTTAATTGATATGATTATTAATATAGCTCATTGGGGTATTAAACTAATAAAATGCATTCTTCGTTTTGTATCGACAGTGATGACCAATGACAGAAAAGATCTGATTATGTCTTCTAAATCTCGATATCTTGTCCTGTCAAGCAATGTTTAATTCTGCCTCCGTAACATCACAGACATCTATCATAACCACCTCCCATAAACCGCGTTTCACTGAACCGGAAATATTCCTTTAATACCATTACTCAATTAACCAGTTTAGCATGACATTAGATTATTCCTTGAATTTTTCATGCTTCGCTTTATTTAATAAACTGCTGCTATGGTGTCGGTGTGTACTGGGAAAAAACTGGATAGTGAAGGCTTCATCATGGCTAGCCGCACAAGAGATGGAAACAATACAAGATCATATTTCATAGTTCAGCGAAAAAGGTAAAAACACACGTTATGCACACAAATGAGTGAATAAACACACTTATTTACTCATTAACTAGTTACAGACATGCGTGACCTTGTCAGGTGATTTAGTCAATAAAGAAGTAATTACAGTAATTCATTTGAGTAGAATGATAATAATAATAATAATAATAATAATAATAATAATAATAATAATATATATAATAATAATAATAATAATAATTTATTATTTAATAATAATTATTTGTT
Source organism: Distichodus sexfasciatus (assembly GCA_032718565.1). NCBI lineage: Eukaryota > Metazoa > Chordata > Actinopteri > Characiformes > Distichodontidae > Distichodus > Distichodus sexfasciatus. The sequence goes on from JAVGVS010001344.1 coordinate 7,194, forward strand.
TCTATTGGAATAATGGGAACTTATATATCTTTAGTAAATTTTTAATATCTTGGATTTTAAATAAATTCTAAAATATAACTTTACTTTGTTGCTAATTCTGTAATAATTCATAAAACTTTTATTGTGTGTATTATTATTGTGTGTATGTAATAATTTTCTGAATCAAAATTTTTACTTCACCTGTAGCATCAACTAAATTGTAAAAGTTGGATTTTTTTTTGTTGTTGTTATTGTTTTTAAATATTTCTCAAATTACAATTTTGCCTTGTTGTTACTTCCATAATGTGTTTTCTTATTTTCTTTTATACATAGGGAGATTTGATTGAGCCTCTACTGATCGTGATGGGACATGAGGAAACCATATAACCCTCTTTGATTTGATTCTAGTAAATATAGCACACCCATATGCATTAAATATATATATATATATATATATATATATATATATATATATATATATTCCATCTAATAATAATTTTTGGTATCTAGAATTTTTCATCTTAAAGCTAACTCACCTAACCTTAAAAACCATATTTTCTACTGGTCACACCATGTAGATTCAGGTATGTGGTCCAAATGTTATACACACCAACAGACACACGCGCGCACACACACAATTCAGCTTAATGCACAGGTGATTTCAGATGAAAGGCTTTTGTATTTTTTGGCCCAAAGTGCTTTTTGTGCGCTGTGATCGCGAAACCCTGGGCTCTCATGTCTCTCCGCATTAGTCTTTGATGCTGATAGCAAGACCGACTTACATAATTACGAAACCAAACCTTTAGTACCCTCTTCCATCTCTTCTTTCGCTGCCGCAAGCTGGGAGGTTTTTTCCTCTCTCTCTTTTTGAACAAATTTGACACAGAATATTAGAGTCTACCATCTCAGAAAAATCAAGCGTCCTGATTAAGGTATTGATCGTTTTTTCATGTGGATTAAAGCAGAGAAAACTCACGTTGCATGCTGATGTACACTTTATTTCATAAACTACGTGCGATGAAAATGCTGACGTTCAGATTAATAAAACAAAATTGCCACAGTGTTAACCAATACAAGGTCAAACTGGTATTTGAGTGCAGCACGAGTCCCAGTAAGTTTGAAACTCAGCCGAACCACCGTCTTCTCTTTTGAGGCCCAGAGTCCTTAATGCATGTATTTGATAATAAAATTGCATGACAAACCTGGCCATCTTTTAAATAATCAAATTTCTGTTTCTTTTGCTTTACTGCCTTCATTTCACTTTTACAGATTTTACAGACATGTGCACAAGACATGGGGTAAAATTTAGGGTTCAATGGTTAGAATATCTGGACCAGAGGTTGTGGGTTCAGTTCTCAGGTAGGAGACTGTTCCTGGAATTAGAATATTGGATGTTGCTCTGGATAAGAGCAAATGCTAAGTGAAAATGTACAATTTCTATCACAAAATTGTATCATATTTGTAAGCTGGGATATTCTATAGCTTATTACAATAAAAACAATATACACATTTTACAGGAAGTAGCAGATCGCTGGAATACTGTCAGATACATTTTAACTTCTTTGTACTAAAAACATGTAGATATATATAGATCTCACATTTTTGTACTTTGTTCTACACAAAAAATTAAAATAATTCACAGTTTGCAGGCTGAGCTCTCACGAGGTTAATATATAGCGGCATATAAATAGCTCCATATGATAAAAAGTGACCTCTATAAGAAAAAGTGGAATGAATCAGTTAGAAACAAGGGCAGTTTTCAGGGGCGACTCTTCTTTTACTGAGGCCTGAATGTGGTTTTAATACGTGTATTATATTTTCAAATTTACATTATATTTCACTTTAATTAAGTGCTAATAAACACATTTGATGAACGTGCAGAGCTGTGCAAAAGCCTTGAGCCATCTCTTGTTTCTTTAGACGGTCATCAGTATGTGAATATGAACAGTGATTCCTGCTAACACATCAAGGTCAAATATGGGGTACATTGCTAATAATCATAAGTAGCTTGAAGCTTGAAAAGCTACATTTTAAACTACATATGTGAAAATAACAGGGACTAACACAGGCCTTGGGGCCACTATATAATGTGCTCACCAGGGAATCCAGTGTTTATATTCGCATATGTGAAATTGAAGATCTTAGTCAGAATATTCAAATAGTCTGACATGTGCTAGTGTATATGTTATAAAAGGACTGACTCACTGATCGTGATTTCTCAGAGTCTCCCTCGACCCTTGACATTGCGTCGAGTATGTTAATCTGCTATACATTTAATTAAATAGCAGGTTACGATTCGATTATAGGGAAGCTAAGCGGCGCATGGTTCTTTTCCCGTGATCAGGAAAAAAGTTTGGTATCCCGGAGTGGAGCGGCCCACATGGACACCTATTAATAGACCCACGACTAATAGGGAGCGGAAAAGGGGGCCAAATCTACCTGGCAGGCGTCGCTACGGAGACCAGGCTGACATAGCCAAATGTAGACATGAGAGAGACATAGAGAAAGAGAGGGAGACAGAGAGATGGAGAGAGAGATGAGAGCAGATCATGACTCACTTTTATTCTCCTGTAAAAATAAAAAATAAATAAAGTGACATGTGGAGGAATTTCTCTTGGCACCGGGAAGTGCGTGTGTGTGTGTGTGTGTGTGTGTGAGGCAGTAGAGAAAATCTGTAATTGGGACAAATATCACATATATTAGGACGCAGCCGAGACAAAAGCAGACTGGTGTTTACCGAGCAGAATGCAGAAAGGAAAAAAGGTGATTGTTTAAAAGTTTGAGCAGATGATTCTGAACTCTTTCTGACCCGGCACAGAAACTGAATCCTGTGATGTTCGGAGGAAATGGCAGGACAATGTTGAGAAAAGAGATTGACAAATCAGACAAGAGAGAAGGAAAGAACAAGAAAAGAAATAAATGAATGAAGGCTTAAGATGGATGGAAGAAAAATATGTAAAGCCGAAATAAGTAGAAATGAGAGATGGTACACAGAGAGCAGAAAAGGTGCAGATAGATAGATGAGTGAATGGGGAAAACAAAGAGACATAAGAAAATAGAAACAAGGTTTGGAAGAAAGAAAAAAGGTGGAGACAAAGAAAGATGAGGCAAAACAAAAGAAAGACGAGTCGAGAAAGCACATAGGGCAGTGAGGAAGCAAAAGACATAGAGAGAGACAGAAAAAAAGAAAGGGCAAATCCTGCCGTGAGAATAAGAGAAAAATGATGGAGAAAGGAGAATCACTCGCTGTAGCAAGGATTGATAGCAGCCACTGGAGGGCTCTAATCTCTACCTCTCTCTCTCTCTCTCTCTCTCTGGGTGATAGAGGAGAGTCAGAACTGGCCCGGTGGCGGAGGATGTGGTCACTTTCTCACCCTCCCAGCAGCAGTGTTGGGAGATGCACACCGTGCCAGGTGTGTGTGTGTGTGTGAAAAGGAAAAGAGAATTGGCCAGCACAACCTGGGTCATTCCTCCCCTCTTCAGAAGAGCCGGCCTGGAATAGCGCTGGCATGGAAAAAGGTGTCCCATTTGAGAACTGGGTACTAAGACCTCTCCTCTTTTGCTCTCCTCCTTTTCACCTCCCTCTTCTTCCTCTCTTCCTGCAGAACTGATAAAGGCTTAACAGAACCGTGGGGATGATTGAGAACATAGGCGTGGGTTGTGGCTGATAAGGGGCAAGAGATAATAATATTACGGTTATTAGTCATCATCGTCATCTTCAAGACCGAAAGATAAGTAAAGAGAGTGAAAGCAGACATACAGATGAACACAGATGACTTGTCGTCAACAGCTGCTCGGTCTGCCATGGGCCTTCCCTAACGATTACACTATCAACCATTAGCAGAATTTTGAAGGTGAGTCTTCCAGATAGCGTGTACAAAGATCGTAAGTTCATAGCTCGGTGGTCTTGCATTACAATAACAGTTTGTGTTTGTCTTGTGGGTCCAAGGCTGGGGTTGCTCGGTGATCTGGGCTGTATCTCATCTGTAATGGAGTGGAAACAGTTTTATGATGGAGGCAAGATTTAATGTCTAAAGATCTAGCCATTAAACTGGTGAAGCAGCACCGGGAACCTCAACAATAGCACAGATTTACTAACCCTGTGTGTCAGTCTGAGTTTGGCAGTTTACACAACGTCTGTGTGGGGGTTTGTGTGTTGTTTTTGTTGTGTGGATGTCTTAATTATGTTGATGACTTTGTTTTCGAGAGCTAGTCATGTTGTGTTTTTGTGAGGCGGTCTTCATCATTTATTTTAGAAGTCTTTAGTGTGTTCTACCTTTGTGACTGTGGTGTTTTGTCTGACGTTTCATAAGGAAGTCTGTGTTGTATATTACGTGGTGTTTTGTGTGTCGTGTGTATTTGTTTATTCAATGAGACGTCTGTGTTGCAGTCTGTGTAATGTTAATTTTGTTCAGTTTTGGCAGTCTGCATTGTGTGTTTGTGTGGTGGCCTGGGGAAATGGTCTGTGTTGCTGACTATATTTTGTGTGACTGTAGGTATTGTGTTTTGTGTGGCAGTCTATATTGCGTTTTTGTGCTGCCTTCTCCGTGATGTTGAGTCTGTCGAACAGTCTTTACATCAGTCTTTAAAGATCTTTATGTTCTATTTCTGATGTTTTTTGTGCGATGCTCTGTTAAATGTCTTACTTTAAGCGTATAGCTTCAGTGAAAGATGGCGAAATATTAGGGCCACTGCTGTCTGTGTGATTTTTCTTTTTTAACCGTTTCACTCTGTATTCGGCTCTCCTCTAATTAGCTGCGAGATTCTCGATTCCTGGATGGATTTCTATCTTCTTCACGAGTGATGATCATCTCGCCCATCTGCCATCTCTTCTTCTGCCATTGACGGTGGAAACTTTTATTTTTAGCACCTCCTCCAAATGAACGAGGCTTTGAACCGTAGCCATTAAACAGAAAATATCACTGGCGCAATTATAGGCGTCGTCCAGGGATTAAGCGCCTGTATGAAGCGATCTACTGATGTGTTTAAAAAAAATGTGCAAGGAGGAGAGTGGGAAGAACACCGACTGTGGTTTCTTTCTCTAATTAAAGGAAAAAGCCCTTAGCGACTAAGCTGTCATAACCCAACAAGTTACCTCTTTTTGATAAGGGTTGAAATTATCCTGGTTACTGTCTTATGATCTGACGTCTTAGAACACATTTTGCTGGTGAACACGACGGTGTGGGTTTTATAGATTTGTGTGGTTAAGGGACGCTCTTCTAGTGTTTTTAGGTGTATTTCTTTTACTATATACAAAATATCTATATTAGTCTAAATTATTTGAATAAAGATTTAAACAAATACCTTAGAGCATATAGCTATTATTATAACAACATCAATCCAACTGGTTTGTGGAGATTTTGCTTTCAAAGGAGTTTCTAACAACGTGACCGAGGAGTTCACGCTTGTGAATGGCCTCCGCGATTCCGTTGATAAATTGACTTGCTCAAAACTCTTGTGAGGATGAAATTCTTTAAAATTGGTATGAAACGGCATTAAGGCATAAAAATACAGTGATTAATAAATGTAAATAATATTAGTAAAAAATCAACGCTCAATCATGTTCTCTCTACCTCCAAATCGTCATCATAACCTGACTGTGATTTGACGTTACATTGTCCTAACCTATAGACTTTCATATTACTTTTAACATCATGATACACATTCATTAATAAATCTGCTTTAAGACTATCCTCCAGCCTGTAGCATAGCTATCTAAAACATTTTAACAGTAGTTTCTCTACTTTTAATCGTAAGTAACTTGAAAAGCTACCGTTTACAAGTCGCTTCCCCAGCACAAGAATACAGAATATTTAATCTTTCCATTAATATAAAAATTACAGAACTGATGAACGTGAACCAGACGATAAGCACAGAGCGTAAACTTTTCTATTTCAGCTCTGGTGTGTAAATTTCACTGCAAACAAAATAATAAAACCTCCGAATCTATTTAATAGTAACTAGACTGGGTAGTTTCAGATCGATCTTGATTTCTTTATGACGGACGGAAAACGTCAGCGTCTGTGACGGAGATGTAAATAAGGTTTGGGTTCCCTGCTGTCAGCGTGCAGTGTCGATTCCAGGCTGAAAGCAGCTATTTATAAAGCAGATTTGGGTCAAGGGTGTTATTTTGGGCAGCTGGCCCTTTGTAAAAAGCGAAGCCCGACAGTGAATATTAACACATTCGCCCAATTGTGGTAATTATATGGCGGGGTGATGATGTCTGAACCTGTAGTAGAGCATTACATATATGTATACTGCTATATGTATCTAAACTATATATGGTATATATGTACAGATATACTACACGTATTTTATTAAAAAACATGAACTGTAATCAGGTGAGGAGAAATCTGGATGGCGTGATGCAGTGATGCCGTGATGGTGACAGACAGCTTTCAGGTCGACACTCGTCTGCTGGAGCGCTTGTGATGAGCGAAGAAGTGCAGCAGCTTGTCTGTCTAACTGCTCACTTTAATCCCCCATTGTGCCTCTCACACCAAATCCCTTAATTGGTTTCCCAGCTACAGTAATGAGAGAGACGGAGGATGTGAAAAAGAAGAGAGAACGAGACAGACTAACTGGGTCAAACAAATAAAGATGGAGAGAGAGGAAAGGTTGAGAAAGGAGAGAGATGGAGAAAGGAGGAGAGAATGATCAAGGATTAAGAGAGAATGTAGCAATGTGTGAATGAATGAACAGAGAGAGAGAGTAAAGGATGACAAAAGAAAGAGAGAATGAATAATGATGAAGAGTAGTGGAAATAGAGGGCAATTAAAATAGAAAAGAGAGAAAATGGAGAGAATGAACAATGATGAAAGAAAGACAGAAGAGAGTGGCAAGAGAGAGAGAGTAAAGGATGACAAAAGAAAGAGAGAATGAATAATGATGAAGAGAGTGATGGAAATAGAGACAGTGGAAATAGAAAAGAGAGAAAATGGAGAGAATGAACAATGATGAAAGAAAGAAAGAATTGGCAAAGAGTTTGCGAAAAGTGAAAAAATGAAACTGACCAGACCAAGCGAAAGAGTTGAAAAAAAATGAAAGGTTGATGAATGTAACAAAGAAAGCAAGAAAGGAAATATACAGTAAGAGGAAGAGTGAAAGGATGAAGGATGATGAAGAGAAGTGAAAATAACAGTGTAAAAAGAGAGATAGAGTGAATGAAAAGTGGTGGAAGAAAAAGAGAGAGAGAGAGCACAGATGTGGAGCAGACCTTTAATTGAACTTTCTTTATTTCTGCCTTTCTGCTTTTTCCATCACTCCCTCTCCACAAATAAGGAGGAAAGCAACGTCAGCTCTCTGGGTCAGAAGTTGCTCCTTGAGAAACCACTTAGCAAAAAATCCCATTACAAAACCATGGGATTACTGATGCGCTCCGGCGTTTGGCGCGGATTCTGTTCCTACGCTTCCGGCAAGCTTCATGAATCAAACTTCTGAAAGACATTTTCAACTCGGCCCTCGAGGACGAAAGTTTTCCGACGGCGATCTCGTACAAACTCCTCGAAAATTCCTTTCGGCTAAACGGCTTTCCTGTGAGTTAGCTGCAGCATCTTCGCATCGTACGGTTATGATTTTTGCCACGCGCCGTGGTTTTGTCTCGCCACATCTCGCCGTTTGATTGATACTGCGTCCTTCCCTAACAATTCAATTTGAAAGGGAGTCTTATCTGCTTCTGACAAGCAGGGTTTCATATCCTTACGCTTCCTCGCAAAACGACGTTAGCAATATGGCGATCAATCCGTTCCATCGGACGTACATCCCACTTTCCCTCCCCTCTTTCGGTGTTGCTAAATGGTTCCTGACAGGCTAGCATTTAAATTTTATGCTACGTTTCCTTTTATCAGGCCGAGTTTTGCTGGATTTGGTTAGGCGGCCTTGGAAAAAAAACCTCTCGGTCTGCGTCTGTGATGCTTAGCATATGGCGCTTTCATTTTCCCTCGCAGTTCGCTGTTACCCTGAATTATGTGTTTGGGTTTGCGACTGCGATTGCGCGTCCTCTTTCGCCACCAGAGAATTGATAGTGCATATCGCATCTAGATAAAACATATTAGAGCCGTCGTTTCTGCCCAAAGGGGCTTTTGGTTTTCTTGATTTTGTTTGATGGAATTTGAATAATATATTCATGAGAATGGATGGATTCGATGTCCAGGATTGAGAGGATTGTCGTGGGGAGGATGTGATATTTGTGTCCAGTGATGAGCGAATTTTTACACCAATTGCTGGGGCTCCTCAGGTTCCTGTCGCTATTCTATATATTATACTGTACAATATACCATATATGCGTATATCTTCGGCAGCTGTGGCGTTTATTCAAAGTATTCGAACGGCCCGGCGTTTTAAAAGAGACAAGCGGTTTATTTAAATTTGGCTATTAGCACCATAATGACGGAATGGTGATGATAAACGAGGGTTCATTTGGCGATAAAATACGGTATGGTACGTATTCTGACCCAGCACGAAATGTGTAACAACACGGATAATTTATTCAGAGATTTAATGAAATTATCAATTTTTAACAATGCGGTATTATTAAAAACGAGTTTAATTATTACCGTAAGCAGCGCAGGCGCGGTGAAGCGTCTACTGAACTTGCCAATGATGCCACCAGCACTGGCCTGCACCAGTCCGAATTTCGCACGAAGGCGCTCATCAGCCCGACAAGGAGGAAGAGGGCCCAGAGTTTTTCCACGTGATCTTTTACTACAGACCGGCGCTTAAAGGAGACCGGCTACTATTGGAGACCGGCGTCTATTTGTCGCCACATCTCTTCAAACCCGGCGTTTATTGGAAACGGGCATCAATAAGAGACGGGCTACTATTGGAAGATATACGGTACGCAACAATTCCTCAAATGAGGGATGTTTTCAACTGAGGTTCTGAATAGAGAAGGTTATACTGTATATCATCTCTCTTTTTTTCTCCCTCTCTCTCTTCACTGTGTTCAGGGGTGACGTTAATACTTCGGAAGCCAGCTCCTATCTCTCATGCTAAATCTCCCTCGCGAGGCTGGTATCTTGCAGGCAGGCGGTCAGGACGGGACCAGGCGGGTGCCGGTGTGTGTGTGTTGGTGTGTAGAGGCTGATGAGAGTTTACCCCGGGCTGAGGCAAGTCCAGCTTTCCGCTTGCCCCAAGCGCCTTCTCTGTACGTTCACACACATTAGCGGCTGTGCTAACGGCGGGAGGAGGAGGCGGTCTATTTATACCAGCAGGCCACTTGCCTTTGCCCAGCCTCCGCACCCTCTGCCCTGTGTGTGTGTGTGTGTGTGTGTCTATGTGTATCCTGCGGTCCTGAGTACACCAGCTGGGCATGACTGCAGAATCTCTCTCTATGCAGAACTCTCTCTCTCTCTCTCTCTCTCTCTCTCTTCCCCCTCCAGCTCTTTCCATCCCTCACTTTCTTTTCCCTCTTTTGTCGTGTTTGATCATTTTAGGTGATGTCTCTTTATCTCTCTTCCCCTCCAGCCAACTTTCTGTCTCTTCTCTATCCCCCGTTTGCTCATTTAAGTGATACTAATTCTCTCTTTTTCTTTGTCTTTTTCTTTATCTGCTCCACTCTCAATTCTCTCTTTCCACCGGTTTGCTCAACTCTCTCTCTCTTTCTCTTTCTCTCTCTTTCTTCACGTTTCTTATTTCTCTGTATCGCTCTTTCTCTGCGTCCTTTTCCCTCCTTTACTCTATAGGTCACTGTAACTAACTGAAGAGTTTCTCTGTCCATTGTCTCTTTTATCATTTAGCTTTCATCGCTCTTAACCAAATCTCTCTCTCTATCTCTTTCTTTACATTTATCCTCATCCCTCGCTCTCTTGGTCCTCTCATCTCCTTACATTTCTCTTCTTTCTTACTTTTCTTTTGGTTTTTCACGATCTCTCTGCATTGTTTCTTTTCTTTCATCACTTTAAGTCATCTCTCTCTCTCTCTTTCCTTCAACATTCTGGTTTCGCCCATCCCTCTCTTTCTCTTTCTCTCTTTCATCAACCTTCTTTTTCTCTCTTCCACCATTTTCACTCTCTCTCTCTTTCTCCTTTCTGTGTTTCTCTGTCCTTCTTCACATTTCTCCTACTACCCATCTATCTCTCACTGTCTTTCCCTACATTCTCTGCATTCTCTTTACCTCTCTCACCCTTCATCCTTTGTTCCTCCTTTCTTTCTATCGACCCTTTCTATCCCTTCATCCCTCTCTCTCTCTCTCTCTCTCTCTCTTTCTCTTCTACTCTCTATTTTACATAGACTTTCTCTCTCTCATCTCTCACCCCTCATCCCCTGCTCCTCCTTCTCCCCATTGGCTCCTTTCTCTGCCTCTAACCTTCTTCATCCCCCGCTCTCTCTCTTCCACCTTCTTTTCTATACAGACTCTCTCCCCCTCTCTTTCTCTCATCTCTCAGCCTTCATCCCTCATTCCTCTTTTGTCCTTGTTGTCCTTTCTCTCTCCCTTTCCCTCTTTCTCTCTCACCCTTCATCCCTCGTTCCTCCTTTCTTCTCACTCTCCCCTTTCTCTCCCTCTATCTTCCTCCATCCCTCACTCACTCTCCTCTCCCACCCCCCGTTGACTGATCTGATCGTTTTAGGTGATGTCCAATTTCCAAGAGCAAGTTTCACACACGCACACACACACACACACACGCACACACACACACACACACACACGCACACACACACACACACGCACACACACACACGCACACACAGCCATCCCTCCTCAGGCAGGACTGCAAGGTCGGACCTTTAGAAATAAATAAAGAAAGAAGGGAGTGAGAGCCGGGAGCGGTGGAATGGGTGTGTGTGTGAGTGTGTGCCAGAAGCTATTTTAAGCAGCTGTGTGTGTGTGTGTGTGTGTGTGTGTGTTGTAGTGAAGCTGAGCTTTACACAGCAGTTCGATTCCACTCTTAAATAGCTGCAGCGCAGAAGAACCCATTCACATGAGCGTGATGTACACTCCTCACTCACGCTGCAGCAGTCATCTCATGCAGCTGAGTGAGTGTGTGTGTGTGTGAGGGAGGGAGAGAGGGAGGGAGAGAGGGAGGGAGGAAGACTTAAATCACTTAAAATGATGAAGAAAGTGTGAGAGAGAAAGAAAGAGAGAGAAATATAAAGACAGAGAGAGAGATGGATGGAGAAATCGTGGAAAAGACAGCGGAGGGAGAGAGAGAGACAGAGAGAGTGAGAGAGAGTCTTGGTAGACGAGTAGGAGGAGAGAACAACAGAGAGAAGACGAGGTGGAGAAAGAGATAGAGGTAGAGAGATGGATAGAGTAGGAGAGAGAGCTCCTCCGTCTCACACACTCTCGCTCTCCCCCACTTTCCCTTCTACCAAGACTCTCTCTCTCTCTCTCTCTCTCTTTCACACTCTTACACACTCCCACACTCTGTCTGTCATTTTCCCTGCGTCTCGCACACTCTCTCCTGCTTCTCTTTCACCCAGACTCCTTCTCTTTCTCTCTCTTTCTCTCGCTCTCTCTCTTAAACACTCCCTCCCTCTCGCTCTCTCTCTTTTTCCTCTCTCTCACATAATTTCTCACTCCCTCTCCTCCACACTGACCTCTATCTCCCACTCTTTCTCTCCTCCTTCTTTCTCTCCTTCTTCTCTTCTACCCAGACTTTCTCTTTCTCATTATCTCTCTCTTTCTCTTCCATTCTCTCTTATACTCCCACTCTCTTTCTCTCTTTTTCCTCTCTCTCTCATATGATTCCTCTCTCCCTCTCTTATACACAGCCCTCTTCCTCCCACTTTCTCTCTTTTTCCCACGTCTCTCTCTCTCATTAACGGCCAAATAAATGCAAATGCACTGGCTCTACTTCAGCATCAATTGTCCTGGAAAACAGATTAGCTTTCCGCGTAGCTAATAGCGGCACTCAGGCCCTCGCAACTGCCATCCGTCGCTCTTCTGACCAGCTAATTTAGCACCATAAATCTAGCGTGAAATCTGGAATGAAAAAAGGCCCAGCGCCTGGACCTGGGCAGCGGCGATGAGAACTAGCCAGCTAATGTTTGTGCGACTTCTGTAACGTCTCTGTGTTCAGTGGGTTATTTTTAGCACCGTGACAGGCGTAATTATTCTCAGCGTACGTGTTTTTTAATGCATATTTTGACGAGGTCGCGGCTCGGCGGTCGAGTTAGCCACGTCGTCAAGGTTACGGTATAGCGAGGATGAGACTGTAGCGTTTAGCAGAGAGCTCACTGTTATTGTGGTTGTAAAGACTACATTGATGAGTGAAAGTGTGTGTGCGTTTTCTTGCTTTTCTTCTTTCTTTTCTCTCTGGTTTCTCATTTTCTTTCTATCTCTGTATTCTACAGCTCCATATTCCCCTCTTCCACCCCTTCTCTCTCTCTCTTTATACCCTCTATATCTCTCTCTAGAAACAGATACGTTCCCCTCTTTTTCTTCTTCTCCATGCCTCTCTCTCTCTCTCTCTCTCTCTCTCTCCTTATTCCTCCTCCCTTTATTCTTTCCCATCTTTTTTCCTCTTTCTCTAATCCCGTCTTCGTCCCTTTTCTATATCCCCCTTTCTCTCTGTGTTAATCTCTCTCTCTCTCTCTCTGTACTTTTCTCTCTCTCGCTGTATTTTCCCACCTCTCCCTTTTCCCCCCGTTTTGTCTTCCTCAATTCTGCCCATTTCTCTTTCTACAGAAGAAGATATATTCTATTCTCTCTCTCTCTCTCTCTCTCTCTCTCATCTTTTTTATTTCACCCCTTGTCCTTCATTCCTTCTTTACATAGTTCCTTCCTTCTGTCCCTCTTGGGTTCATTCATTCACTCTGTTCTTTTTTTCTTTCTTTCTTTCTCTGTCTAATTTGCCAATCATTTTCTCCATCTCTCTCTCTTTGTCTTTCTCTTTCTCTCTCTCTCTCCGCCTGCTCCTTCTTCTCCTCATCTCTCGGTATTAGTCTCCACCACTATCTTTTTTCTCTACCTCTAACCCTCTCTCTCTCTCTCTCTCTCTCTCTCTGTCTCTCACTCTCTCGCTTACTCTCTCTCACAGGCAGACCGCATAGCTGGCACGATGCCAACATCCACCTGGTGGGCCCACAAATTAGTGTGTGTGTGTGTGTGAGTGAGTGTGTTTGTGTGTATACTAGGTGAGCAGCAGGCAGCAACCTGCGCAGTAAAGCAAGCTGCAGTGTGGTAAAGTGCATCAGCTCGCTTTGAGAACCTCAATCTGTCTTACTTTGAATCCGGTTCCGTTTTTTAAATCGGAATTCCCACTGCTCCAGATGCCAACCTCGGATTCCGATTGGCACGCCGCTGACCTCGGCCCGGTCCTGCAGTCATGAACTCTGACCTTCACAGCTTTATATCCGTCCCTCGTGTCGGTGAAGGGCCCCGACCCCCACGCTGACCCCCGACCCCTGCAGACAGTTTACTGCCAACGTCAAATGTGTCAGGAAACATCTGATATGTGCTTTCATTCCAGTGACTCAGCACACACACACACACGCATACACACACACACACTCATTCACACACACACACTCATTCACACACACACACACACACACAGTCGCAGATTACTATTACTATCTTTGTGAGGTCCTTCCATAGACTCCCATAATGACTAGACGTATATAATTTTTCACCTACACCTAATCCTAACCTTAACCTCAGTAACCACATGCACATCTTTTACCTCTTTTAGTTTCCCATAAAAACAATACAATTGATTTTATGCGACAAAAGGGTCCCCACATACCCGCCCACCCACACACACTCACACACTCTATCAAGAGCTTCATTTGTGTCTGCTGTTAGAACAAAAGAAAACAATTTTATTATATTTAAAGTAATTAATGTGAATTCCTTTAAGTTAGCTCGTTTTACTTTCAATCGTACATTTTTGCTTTAAAAAATCTAATTTGGGCCTTCAAAATGCTTTCTACTCCAGCACAAAATCATGTTTCCTAGAATCACTGGTTAATTTGGACACTAAAGAAAGCTACACACACACACACACTAAACCACACAAACGGCAAGAGCTTCATCTAAATCAGTTCCTTTTTTCCAGCCCCAAAGCCTTTCTCTCCATTTGATATCCCGAGAGCTTTCCTCTGTTTTCGATTTATGCAGACGTCCCCAAAGACTCGTTTCTCTTCCCTTCCTCCTTCCCTCCCTCTCCCTCTTTTTCTTCACCATCTTTCTCCATTATCATATTCATTACCTGTCTGATTGGAACACATGCATGTAGAGCTGACATATGGCCAGCGTTGCCAGTTTCCAGCTCTCAGGAGGCTAGCTCTGCACTTTCCTCCTCATGTGGAGCTCCGGGAAGGTCAGTCTGAGGAGGAAAAAGTCAAATATAGAAATTGTCAAGGATGTATTGTTGGAAATGTGATAAAATAACAAAGACAATACGTCTCATTCGCCAATATTTTCTTGTGGTTTTTTTCCTATTCTTAAGAAAGTTCTGACATTTTAATAGTATAATATTGCACAACTGCAGAATTGATAGGTTACTAGAAAAAGCATTTCAGCAGTGTTTAACCGTGTTTTAGAAGTTACGAGCTACTAAAAATGTGAATAACTTAGTACGGGGCTAGGCAAATCTGGTCCCGGAGGGCTGGTGTCCTGGAGGTTTTCCATCCTATCTGATCAGTCTCTTCTGGTGGTTATCTACCTCAGACCAGGTGTGAATGTTCTGAAATACAGTTGGATGGAAAACTCTCCAGGACACCGGCCCTCCAAGATCATAGTTGCCTACCCCTGACTTAGTTCATCCATAATTGTAGTTAGCTACTCCCCAACACTGATTATCTTGAAATGTCTCAAAGTCCTCGTTTTGCAAATAAACAGAGCCTGAGTTTGACCCTAACCATCAGAGCCTGGAATGGTGTGGATTTATGAGCCCAAACTAACCTAAAAATCATATCTGAAAAGGTATTCATGTACCTGTTTGCTTTCTACAGCTTTAGAAGTAAGGCAGAGATGTTTGCTCATTGGCACCGAGTTGGCCATGATGCCAAATCCAACATGTCAGAGGTGACATTTGTACGCTCCAGCCAAAGGCAAATTGCCCTCATTACTATTCCAGTCACGCCATGTTTGTGTCATTCATCTACGTAATGGCTTTGAAATAAGCAATTACATGGACTTACTTTTTGTGCTGGCACAAAGGTTTTAACAGACAATGAAGCGTGATGTTTGCAGATTAGGGGAGAAAAAAATCATATTTTGCCGTAATGACACAACAGTCTTTCAAATTTACTACATTATTTTCAGAAGGCGTCTTGGAGTGAACTTTTCCTTCTACCTTTTCATTACTTAGGGCTATAGCCAAGCCCCAGAAAGGAGGTTTTCGATCCGTGGCTACCTACACATCCATCCATCCTACACATTGATCCATGTGTGGGTCTTCTACCCATTCTGACTACCAACCAGTCAAACTGACCCTCCCATCTAACCAACCAACCAACCATCCATCTATCTGTCTTAGCAGCCAACGTACTAAACCAATCAACCACACTCCTATCAATCCATCCATCCATTCATCTGTCTTTCCACTCTTCCATTAATCCATCCATTCCACCATCTATGCATCCATCCATCCATCCATCCATCCACCCATGCCTGACTCTCTGAAGCCTTTCGTGATTTCTTCACATAACAACAGAATTATAATTTCCATCCTCCTTGCTTTATTTCCTTGACTTGTAGCTGATTTCATCAGTTTGCTTTTATTGCGACAAACATATTTTTTGACACATCACATTTTGCCTCAGGTCTCTTCTGTCAGTAATTTATTTCACCAGATTCCAGCATGGAGAACCGTGCTCAAGCTGTTCGGCGTCTTCAAGCCGTCGTCAAACTGACGAGCCGAACACACTCCCACTAACCCTCTGCGGGAGAGTGAGGGAGTTCACATAATGAACGGATGGGCAGACTGATAGATTTATTTTTTTAAACGTCTGAGCACCCGTTGGGGCATCACCGGTTGCAGTCGGGTGAAGGCTATTAAAGCGCAAAATCTCCCAGTCCATTCATGGCACAATGTAAACTCAAGAACCTTTGGTATTTTCAGCAGGAAGACAATCTTTTTCTCCTTAATTGTCCACTCAGAGTGCCGAGAGAGATAAAGCTTGCTCGTGGCTCTCCAAGCGTTATTTTTACGGCCACTGCTATTTCCCAGGCCTTAGCCGCATTAGCAACAGCAAACACAGTGTAGGTCTTCAAAAAATGTAGCGCTGAAGCAAATCCATGTATCATTTGTTCATTTCTTTTTTAAAAATTATGTCCATCCATCCACACGTCTTTCCATCTGTTCATCTAACCAGCCATCCACTCACTCACTCACCCATCCATCTATCTGTCCATCCAACCATACTACCAACCTACCAAACTGTCCTATCATCCATTCATCCCAAAAACTAACCTATCAAGTAGATCATCTAACTTTCCACCCTTCCATCTATTCCTGCATCCATCCATCATCCATCCACTCATCTATTCATCTATTCCTCCCACTGACCACATACTCATCCCTTAATCATTCTATCCTTTCATCTATCCAGGTTCTCCACTCACCCACTCCATCTATCTAGATAGTCAGTCACCCAATCACGCATCCATCTATCTATCCATCTATCCAACCAAGCTACTAAATTGACACATCCATCCATTCATCCATTCACCCACCCATCCTCCCATCCTTTCACCCAGACAATCAACCTACCAAAATGACCCAACCACCTGTCCATCCATCCATCCTGTTACTCA